>JBBPCX010067593.1:0-13082 GCA_037974365.1 Hydrocynus forskahlii | reverse complement strand
TACCCACCCAGAGAGAGAGAGGACAGTTATACTGAGTGATGGGGAGAGGGAGGACCACCCTACCCACCCAGAGAGAGGACAGTTATACTGAGTGATGGGGAGAGGGAGGACCACCTCCCTGCACTGCTGCTACTGAGCCGGAGATCAGGCTTTCTCCTTCAGCCCTGACCCAATTTACAACATACCCTGACAGAGAGAGAGAGAGAGAGAGACGGAGAGACACAGAGAGTTATAGAGAGAGAGAGAGTGCAAGAGAGAGAGACAGAGAGAGAGAGAGAGATTTATGCTTGCGTGATGCAGTTGTTGATGTCTTGTATAGAGAAGAGGCCTTGCCCACTCCCCACAGCAACCAGTTGCAGAGCACCGCCTTGTCTGTCATGCGTGTGTCACTCTTAGTTCAGTAAGGAGCAGTAAAGAGCTTATTTCTCTCTCTGTCTTTCCTCTCTCTCCCTCTCTTTCACTCTCTCTCTCTCTCTCTCTCTTTCCTCTCTCCCCTCTTTCTCTCTCTAGATCCTCTCTCTCTCTCACTCTCTCTCTCTTTCCTCTCTCCCCTCTTTCTCTCTCTCTCTGTCTCTCGCTCTCTCTGTCTTATTCCTCTCTCCCCTCTCTTTCTCTGTCTAGATTCTCTCTCTCCTCTCAAGGTTGTGATGACTTTGGTCCGCAAGCAACACAAATCCACTGTCCCACAGCATCCTCTGTCACTTCTATGTGTGTGTGTGTGTGTGTGTGTGTTTGTGTGTGGTGTGTGAGTGTGTGTGTGTAAGTGTGTGTGTGTGTGTGTGTGTGTGAGTGGGGTGGGGGGGGGTGATTGGACAGCCTGATTTTCTAGAAAAACAACAAAAAAGGCAAACAGGTTCTTTACAGTGATGTCAGAGAAGACCCGCATTTTGAACTGAACCTCCAGCGTTCATTCAGTCTCACCAATAATCTGAATCTGTATCATAATCTGAAGCTATCTCATAATCTGGACTCTGTATCTGAAGCTCATCCAGATCAAGAGTGTCCAGCAACTTCAGCAGCCAAGCAGTGTAAATCTCTGCTGGTGCAGCAAAGCCTGGACGAACGGAGTGACCCTCTACTCCTGACTAAACAGAAGCATCTGTTTAGGTGGCCTAGTGGTTAGGGAGTTTCAGCATGCAGTCAGAGAGTCATGGGTTTGAATCCCAGGATTGCTAGTGGCACCACTAAGGTTCCCTTGAGCAAGGTACCGTCCCCACACACTGCCCCCAGGTGCTGTGTGCCTGGCTGCCCGCTGTGTGCTGTGGTCACTTTAAACTTCTGTAGCAGCTCTGATGCACCGATATGAGAACCACTGGCTGATGCTGAAATGGGGGCTGAATCTGTCTGGATATAAATTATAAAGATTATTACAGTACCGTGCAAAAGTAGAATTTTTGCCCGAATCAAAATATAAAGAAAGGATATAAAGAGACGAGGGGGCACAAGACTTTTGCACAAGGCCTGGAACTATTGCGACACATCCAACAATAAGCGCAGATTGGAGGGAAGAGAACAACCAATACATTTCACACACTCACACACACACACACACACACACACACACACACACACACACACACACACTGACACACACACACAAACACGCACACACTGACCTTTAACCTCAGTAACACTACACCTAAACCTGACCCTGACGTTTAACCTCAGTAATACTACACCCAAACCTGACCCAGACCTTTAACCTCAGTAATACTACACCTCAACCTGACCCTGACCTTTAACCTCAGTAATACTACACCTAAACCTGACCCTGACCTTTAACCTCAGTAATACTACACCTAAACCTGACCCTGACCTTTAACCTCAGTAACACTACACCAAAACCTGAGCCTGACCTTTAATCTTATAAATACTACACCTAAACCTGAGCCTGACCTTTAACCTCAGTAATACTACACCTAAACTTGATCCTGACCTTTAACCTCAGTAATACTACACCTAAACTTGATCCTGACCTTTAACATCAGCAACACTACACCTAAACCTGACCTTTAACATCAGTAACACTACACCTAAACCTGACCCTGACCTTTAACCTCAGTAATATTACACCTAAACCTGACCTTTAACCTCAGTAATACTACACCTAAACCTGACCCTGACCTTTAACCTCAGTAATACTACACTTAAACCTGACCTTTAACCTCAGTGACCAAAATGCTTTTTCTGCTCATTTAGTTTTTCATAAAAAAGTAGAATTTTGGGTGAAAAACAGATTGAGGACCAGCAGGACATCCCCATTTTACCAGTATTCCTGTCATTATGGGGACATTTGGTCCTTGCAAAGTGAGAAATACATACACACACACGCATGCACACACACACACACACACACACACACACACAGCACTCTGGGGGCAGATTTTAATCAGTTAGAGAAGACAAGCACACACGGTGAGAGTATTGTGGGGGTGAGGTGTTGGTACAGCAGGAGCCGAGAAGAACTGAAATGGAAATGATTTGGGGTTTCTGGAGATGGAGTGAATCTGATGACGGCATTTGCTTAAACCAAATTGGAGAGTGTTTTTTTCCTTGAGCCGGAGGGAAATTGACTTGGGCAAAACGCCAAAGCTCCGATTACGCAACAGGAGGGAGGAGCCAAACGTCTCCCTCACTATGGATTAAAACCTTGTCTGATAGTTCATATTTTAGACATTCTCAAACACGCCAAACGCCCGGCGGCCCAGAAACTCTGAGGAAACTGGATTAAGAAGCATTTTAGAACCAAACACTCCTCAAAAACATCCCTCCACGTGTGGATGGAGCTGAAAACAGCACATCAGACGCCTGCAGGACTGAATTCAATGTTTCTGTTCATCAAGCAAAGACCTTTAATACAGAACTCTCTTTTCAGTGTACTAACCCTGCAGAGCTTCTGGTTCTGGGTTCTGCCTCACATAAGGCCTTCATTATGTCCTCCAGGGTGGTCACTCATTTCTTGGTGACCTCCAGCTCATCCAGAGTTTCTGCTGGAACTGTTAAGATCTTCTTTGGGTTCAGAACCTCAGCTCCTTCTTCAGTTTTCTGTAGTTTGTAATGCTCGACCATCTCAGCACAGATTAGGGAGCTGCAGTGTTACAGTGTCTCTATAGCTTTATAAATATTTATATTTATATTTATAAATCCGACTGACCCCGTAACCTGCAGGGCCCAACGTATTTCATGTGTTTTCTGTGATAATAAAGACACCAGGTAAGGGTTCAGGCTCTGCGCCAGACGGAAAAAGATCTGCAGTAATTACAAACAGCTCGTTTTGAAGTGCAGTAGTTTTAAAAAATGCCGCCGTCTCTGATAAAACCCTTTCGGGAGAGTTTCTCTCTTGGGATAGACTCCTGGTTCTCCAGGACTTTCTAGAAGGTCCACAGCACCTTCAGCACAAACAAACAAACAATTTATTTATTTATTTATTAACTCTTTTTACCTCTTTCTATTAGATTTGTGCTTGACATTATTACTATGATATAAATATTCTGATATATGCATTTGTTTATTATTATTCTAATTATTATTTGGTCTTTATTATTATTCCTCTCTACATTAATGAATCTGAGAATTCTTAAATGTACGGTCAATGTTCTGTTTTGATGTTGCTTTGGCAACACTGTATCTAAATATGGTCACAACAGTAAAGATCATTGTAACTGAAACTAAAATTGAAATTAGAGAGTGAGAGAGAGAGGTAGAAAGAAGAGCAAGAAAAAGAGAGAAAGAAGGGAAAAAGAGGGAAAAAAGGAGAGAGAGAAAGAAAGAGAGGGAAAGAGAGAGACAGAGAGAGGGGGGAGAGAGAGAGAGAGAGAGAGAGAGAGAGAGTGAGTGAGTAAGAGGGAAAGAAGGGAGAGAGTGGGGAAGAGAGAGTGAAAGAGAGACAGAAAGACAGGGTAGAGAGGGGGGGTGAGAGAGAGACAGTGAGAGTGGGGATGAGCGAGAGAGAGAGAGAGTGGGGAAGAGAGAGAGAGACAGTGAGAGTGGGGACGAGAGAAAGAGATAGTGAGAGGGGACAAGAGAGAGAGAGAGTGGGGACGAGAGAAAGAGACGAGAGAGAGAGAGAGAGAGAGAGAGAGTGGGGACAAGAGAGAGAGACGGGGGGAGTGGGGACGAGGGAGAGAGAGAGAGAGAGAGGGAGAGAGAGAGAGAGAGAGAGACAGTGAGAGTGGGGACGAGCGAGAGAGAGAGATGGTTTATATTTATCTCCTGTATCTCTATCTGCGTTTTTTAAAGCCTCTCCTTCAGAATCTCCAGTTTAATCTGGAAGCCTGAGAGGAGATGAAAGCAGTGAGAGTTTGTTCTACTGAGAAGGCACAATCTGCCCCACCATACACACCCCACCCCCCACTCCCCACAATCCCCACAAACCCCCCCACACCGCCAGAACAGCTCACAACAGTACGGCTCACACCGGTACGGCTCACACCAGTACAGCTCTCACCAGTACGGCTCACACCAGTACAGCTCACACCAGTACAGCTCACACCAGTATGGCTCACACCAGTACGGCTCACACCAGTACAGCTCACACCGGTACGGCTCACACCGGTACGGCTCACACCGGTACGGCTCACACCAGTACGGCTCACACCAGTACGGCTCACACCGGTACGGCTCACACCGGTATGGCTCACACCGGTACAGCTCACACCAGTACGGCTCACACCAGTACGGCTCTCACCAGTACGGCTCACACCAGTACAGCTCTCACCGGTACAGCTCACACCGGTACAGCTCACACCAGTACAGCTCTCACCACTACAGCTCTCACCAGTACGGCTCACACCAGTACAGCTCACACCAGTACAGCTCACACCATTACAGCTCACACCAGTACAGCTCTCACCAGTACAGCTCACACCAGTACAGCTCTCACCAGTACAGCTCTCACCGGTACAGCTCTCACCAGTATGGCTCACACCAGTACGGCTCACACCGGTACAGCTCACACCAGTACAGCTCTCACCAGTACGGCTCACACCAGTACGGCTCACACTAGTACAGCTCTCACCAGTACGGCTCACACTAGTACAGCTCTCACCAGTACGGCTCACACCAGTACAGCTCTCACCAGTACAGCTCACACCAGTACGGCTCACACCAGTACAGCTCACACCAGTACAGCTCACACCAGTACAGCTCTCACCAGTACAGCTCACACCAGTACAGCTCTCACCAGTACAGCTCACACCAGTACGGCTCACACCGGTACAGCTCACAGCTTACAGAATTCCTTTATTAACATTGAAAAGAGCTTAAAAAAAAAAAATCAAATCTGAAAATATGTGTATTCTTACAGAGTTTTCTTCATGTTGCCGACTATAAACGTGGGCTGACGCGGAATAAACTGTGCGAGTCATGATGGATTAATCACTGTCCGAGTGAGGCCCCATGTTTTGGACCCTCACTCTCACTGGAGAGACGCATCAATGTCCATATTTCATCACTCTGGTCAGAGGAGATCAAATGAGTGAGTCTGAGAACAAAGAGCACAAAGGCCAGAGAGCAGAAGAGGCAAAGAGAGAGACAGAGCGAGAGAGACAGATAAAGAGAGCCTCCACCCCTGTTGTCTTTCCATATTCAGCTCCCGTGCCACTTTATACACACACAAAACACACACACACACACACACAAAACCAGTCCGGTGGGATGCATTAGGCGCTACAGTGAACTCAAACACAGAAAAGCACACACGTCCCTTTCACCTGCAGCCCTTTCATCTCTTCATTAGCCTGGTCAATTGTTTATCAAAAGCCCAGGAGGGTCGAGGGGGTGTATGTGTGTGTGTTGGGGGGGTGGGGGGGGTTGGGGGGGGGCAGGCGCATGGTCGTGAATAGGAAAGCGTCCGTCCGTGGTGAAGGATTTTAAAATGCATGACGGGTTAATGGTAAGTTAGTGGCGTCATTAGGCCTCGTTCATTCACATTTAAAGCAGGACGCACTTCAAACGCGGCTCGTTCTGAGGGGTAATTCATATTGTAATTATATTTTCAATCACAGTTCATTAATTAAGACAAGCCCTGCTATGTAATTATGCATCTCATCTTCACCGTGAATCGCTGGAAAATCACCGGTGTCAGAGGGACCGTGCGGCCGGACAAACCGCATCCTCTCCAAACACGAATTTACTGCTGCTGGGAAAAAAAGATGCGGTGTGTTTATAAAGATGAGCCGTTAAACTGGTTTATTTAATGAGTAAGTCAGTTTACAAAAAGCAAAAACAAAACCAAAAAAAACGTCATACTGTTTACAGGATCCACCATCATCAAAACATCACTGGCATAATTCATTACTCCCACAAAAATGAAAAGGAATTATGAAATAGTACAACTCTCTCTTTCTCTCTCTCTTGCTCTCTCGCTCTCTCCTTTAAAAAATGCCTTCTTGAATCAATAGTCACTGAACTATATGAGGTTCTTTGAGGTTTCTTTACAGGCCTGTCAAAGTTAAAGCATGAATAACATGTTACTGCAATAAGTTATTAACTCCATTAATCATTCATTTTTAAACACCATTAACTAATTTTCATGGTTTAACCAGGTTTTAGGCTGAAGCCCTGCTGCAGTGCACTGTATAGCACTCTATAGAATCTGCGTCTATAGGTGTATATAGTATATAAGTTCAAACTATTGGTTTAAATGGCTATATATGTATTTATGGATATTATATATGATATCCATAGACCTACAGTATACATGTAATTATATATACATGTAATTATTATTATTATTTTTTTTTAATACATGTAAGTCTATGGACATAGTGTCTTCCACCTGACACTACATAGCCTCCACACACCCCCCGCCCCCAAGCCCCCACCATTAAATATTTAGGAAAGAATGGACATCAGACCCTCAGCAGGTCTAATGGTGTTGACATTCAGCACAGATGAATGCAGCAATTCATCTTTTCCAAATAAGAGCCAGGAGACGACCAGAGACATGGGGGTGAAGGACACGGCCAGCAGGGCCTGAAACACAGGCAGAATAAACATCACTCACATTTCACCCTCAGGGATGGGAGTCGAGCTGAGGACATGACGTCGCAGTCAAAAAACAGCTCAACAGCTCAAACAGCTCAGCTAGGTCTGACTAAACTAAAGACTAAACATGGAGAAGCAGGGTTTAGCTCTTATGCTGTTTTTAAATGGAACCAGACAGAGAGCATCATAGGAGCCTCAGAACTATCAAACCTGAAAAAAAATTCTGGTTTGACCAACTTCCAGCTCAGCTTCACATCACAATCAGCTCTGCTGCACCCCCATACTGCAACAGCACCACTTTAATTTTTCAACTGCTTGTTATTTTCATATTTAATTTTTTCCCCTTCAATTTTTGAGTCCCAGCCTCACGCCCGATGGCCCCAGGGCATGATTCGTATTACTGGGGGGCACTGGGGGGCACTGGGGGGTACTGGGGGGGTACTGTACCCCCCGATCAAGACCCAGACCCCCAAAGAGACAAAAATAGCAGTTTGGGGGGAGCGGGGGTTTCTTAACAGTGTTATGAAGGCAGTACCCTCCAATTATGGATGGGTAATTCACACTCTGCCCCAGAGTAGGTACCCTAGTAAGGATTAAGCAGTTACAGAAGATGAATGAATGAATGAATTCCATTGTTTTAATCTTTTTGATTAGAATGTTGTGTATTTTGTATTTTCTGGTTTGTGAGGCTCTCTGATTGACCACAGTGTTAGAGAGTGAGTAAATCAACTTGCCTGGTCTTAAAATGATGAAAAATTCACAGTCAGGTGCACGCAGACTTTTGTCCTATATTATGGACTGGTCGTTTGTGATTCTGCACCCGGAGAAAAGCCGAATTTTCTCGGCACTGCAGTGCGGAGAAAAGGCTGCGTGGCTCAGGATGTGTGAGCATCTCCCAAACGAGGCGTGCTAACATGCTAACAAATCCAATAAGCCGGCATCTCTTCAGGAAATCAGCAGGATGACCACAAACAGAGCAGGAACTTCCTCTGATATTAGCATCGCCGCGTGGCTCAGGGGGCCGGGGGACGGAGGGAACGGAGCACAGCGAGCCCTGTGGCCTGCTTCTGGGTAAACGGCTGCGGTTGCTAAGCAACGTGGCCAAAGTAATCTAATATCAAGATCTGTCTTCCTAAATGAACATCTTTCTTTTCTAGGAGGCGAACAGAAGCATCACACTGACGCGTCGGAAGATCCACAGGTTTAAAGGGTTCTGCGGACTAAAAAACTTAATTAGCTGTTTGGCAGTGATGCTCTTCACCTACAGAGGAGAACACTCAGAACACTCATGGCTGTTTAAAGTCAGTACTGGGGTCAAATCCTGGTTCAGATAATCCAACGCTGCATTAAAGGCCAAAATCAGCGGACAATTATTCATGCAGATCTTATTTCGGCCATAATTCCAAGCACAAAACGGCTGAACACCTCAAAGCACACAGGAACGTCAGTAGAGAACTGCAGAGGAGACATGAGACACACTGGACGGTAAACACAGTAGACATGACTTCATGCCTTATGCAGCTGTTACATTTACCTGCATGAAAGATTAGCTATATGCGTATATCTACAACTGTGTGAAAAGTGTAAGTAATGTGTAAACGGTAAAAGGATCCAAGTCAGTTTTGTGTGTAAACAGTAAAAGGATTCAGGTCAGTTTTGGATATAAACAGTAAAAGGAAACAGATCAGTTTAATGTGTAAAAAGTGGATCTAGATCAGTTTTGTGTGTAAACAGTGGATCCAGACAAGTTGTGTGTGTAAACAGTAAAAGGATCCAGATCAGTTGTGTGTGTAAACAGTGGCTTCAGATCAGTCTTGTGTGTAAACAGTGGATCCAGATCAGTCTTGTGTGTAAATAGTGGATCCAGATCAGTCTTGTGTGTAAACAGTGGATCCAGATCAGTCTTGTGTGTAAACAGTGGATCCAGATCAGTTTTGTGTGTAAACAGTAAAAGGATCCAGATCATTTTTGTGTGTTAATAGTGAAATGATCCAGATCAGTTTTGCGTGTAAAAGTTTTGTGGATGTTTGATGGTTGGAATATCACAGGTTTGGGTTCAGGTTCCTCCAGACAATTCAAGTCCAAACTGACGAAGGACTTGTGGAGCCCAACCAGGTGTTTGATGGGGCTTCAGGAATGCTAAGCTTCACAAGGTCTACAGTCTTTACTGTATTAATGATATTAATGGATTTATTCTAATATTAGTGATGATGAAAACACTCGCTGCCCAGATAAACTGTTACTCTGCTTTCCACGTTTCCTCATGTAGACGTGCAGTCCTGTCCTGATCTCTGCTTGTTTTCTCTGAGATATTAGAGTTTGACTTCCCTCATCTCCATTTAAAACCACACGATCCAGCGAGGAGAACATGAGCCGCCCCTAAAGAGACCAAACCCATAAAGCTTCTATACCCGTGCACTAAAGCACCCACTTAAAAGCAGAGAAACCTGACCGAGGCCACAAATGCATGATCACAACTGACAGGCGTCTACCGGCCCGCGCTCAGGGGATCTGGGGTGGGGGGCGGAGCCCCCGCTAAAGTGGGGTAATACAAAAATGACCATGAGAAAGCAGCCCATCTACACATCTGTATACTGGTCCAGCATCTCCTGCCATCACCGGCCCCTCTCACTACTTACATTTATATTTTTAAAAGCAATGTTTTGTACAGTTTTGTCTCAATCAGCTCAGACAGATCTGGCATCTATAAAGTGACTACAAACCACTGATATTTTTCGCTTAGTACTGTGCAAAAGTCTTGTGCACCCCTTGTTTGTTTATATTTTGCTTTGAATCACCTTGTTGGTGCAAAATACTACTTTCTGCCGCACAAACTGTCTTGTCTTTGGAATACTGAGTAGATTAAATGAAAGAAATGTGAACAAATGTTTTACTGTGACAGACTGCAAAGTGTCTAAAGATAAAAGGAGCCTAGATAAAGGAGTTCCAACCACTCAGCATTCAGCACCACCAGTATACTGATCACCGCCTGATCATCTGGAATCATCTGCTCCTGGTTCTTCAGAACTTCAGTTAGATGCTGTTTGTTATGTTGATTCATACGTAGGTCACTGTGTGGCTTAACAAACAGAAAACATTCCTCCGAAACTGGTCAGGTTCAGGGACTGGACTGGAAATGAGAGTCTGGATCTTTGGAAGCAAAACATGAAGAAAGGAGGGGTGCACAGGACTGTAATCCACACTGTCAAGTAAATAAACAAATAAACATCAGCCCTTCTGGTAGAACAGCCATCCCATCTTTCCATCCCCTGACGTCACTTCAGTTTAAACCTTATTTGAGATTTACACACCAAGCCTGATGGAACAAGAGTCCATCGGGTCAAGAGGTCAAGACTGGGCCTAATAAAACAGCATCTGGCTTTATAATCATGAGGTTTTCTTTCAATAATTAATCATTTATTGATTAGGCTAGGTCCCGCGGTGGCACATTGCCTCACAGCTCCAGGGTTGGGGGTTTTGAATCTGGGTCCTGGTCTTGTGTGTGTGTGGGGGGCATTTGCATGTCTTCCTCGTGGTACTGTGGGTTTCCTCTGGGTTCTCCGGGTTTCTCCCACAGTCCATAGACATGTGTTTCAGGTAAACTGGGATCCTAAATTGACCATAGGTGTGTGCGTGTGTGTGTGTGTGTGTGTCCCGCAGTGGGCTGGTACCCCACCCAGAGTGAGTCCCTGCCTCATGCCTGTAGACCCCGGCTCTGGGTCCCCACGAAAATGAATGAATGATTAGGCTATAATATTAGCCAAGAAGCGTTAGAGGGCTAACACTGCTGGTGAACCTCAAAGGTAAAAAGAAGTTGAGGCTCCACCCATTGTCCACCTTTTTTACTGTTCAAAAACTGGAGATAAGTGATTCCTACAGGGTCAGAAACCACATAGTCTGTTAAAGATTACTCAGCTTTCCATGCTACATTACAGTCATAACTCCAATGAGGCCAACATCTCTTGACTGATCGAAATGTGAATCTGATTTTTCCACTGTTTTAAGGAATAAAGGAGTACGTTTGCGAGGACGTCCCACACCGCAGTATAGTGGAGGCTCTTCAAGTGAACTAAGGACAGTAGTTTCTTCAGGACTGGGGGAAAACCCTCTACTGTAGATCTGTCCACAACAACCAGACATACATTCCAGATCAAACCATCAGAAATTAGACAACCCTCAGTGTTCCAGTTCAGCCCTAAAGATCTCCTGAACACCTGAGCGCAGGTGAACCCCGGACTCTTACCTGAGACGAGTGAGACCGTGTCCTTCTCCCACGAGACGACAGTGACGTACTCCTCCACCGAGGCCGGGATAATGCACTTAAACACAGCTGTGTTGCCTCTCATGACTCTCTGGTCCGCAACCCGGACCGTGTAGGGCTCTCGGAAAACTGCAACACAGCAGAGACGTTCTTGTTACACGCAGACCACACTGTGAAAAAGAGCTTTAACCCAGTGATCTGACCTTCAGTTCTGACCTCCTTCAGTTCTGACCACCTTTAGTTCTGACCACCTTCAGTTCTGACCACCTTCAGTTCTGACCACCTTCAGTTCTGACCTCCTTCAGTTCTGACCTTTAGCCTCGACCTCCTTTAGTTCTAAAATTCAGTTCTGACCTTCAGTTTTGACATCTTTCAGTTCTGACCTTAATTTCTGACCTCCTTCAATTCTGACCTTCAGTGCTGATCACCTTCATTTCTGACCTTCATTTCTGACCTCCTTCCACACTGACCTTCAGTTCTCACCTCCTTCATTTCTGACTTAATTCAGTTCTGATCACCTACAGTTCTGACCTCCTTCAATTCTGACATCCTTCAGTTCTGAGCTTACTTAACTTTAAAAGAATGACTTTTTATTGGAAAACATTGTAAAAATGATTTTAAACATGGATTTAGGAAAAATGTGGCAAATGGCACCAAATAATTTAAAGAATATAAAAAGATAAAGAAATAAAAATGTATATATGTTTTCTTTTTTTGTACATTTTATTTAATATTAGTTTAATGTATACATTAGTTTCATGTATTCAGTGAATCAGTAATATCACACAAAAGCCACACACTTTGATTTGTAAGTTTTTAATAAATAGTTGTGCTTCTTTTATTATAATAATAATAAATGAAAAAAATCTACTGTATAATACGTTTACATTGTATTTGTATTGTTTATAGTCTATAAACACTATAGTATAGTATGTTTAGTTAGAGGCAGGTCTGGATGACTGCAGTGTGTCTGAGGACCCAACGTGAAGACCTTCAGTATTATAGTGTAGTTTATTACAGTGTATTAAAGTGTAACACTATTTTTAAAGATTTTTATTTTATTATTGTAATTGTGTTCATTATTTTCTCTCGTAATCTCAGTTTTTGTGTCTGAACAGTCAAATCTGAGCGAAGGATCACAGCTCTGGTTGTTTAAGAAGTGAACAGAAATAAAAAGAATACAGAAAAACTGACCCAAATTCCAGCATTGTCTTCTTTCTGCATCACTGACCGTGCAGAGCCCCATTAATATTTAAATATTTTTCATCCATCTCCACCCCACCCACCACCACCATACACCACGCATGACTGAGAAAGGGATGATCGGTGAAACGGTGCGGCGCAAAAATAATCCTCAATAATACAGAGCCAGTCAAAGGTTTGGGGTTGTTTCTGTAGCATGTTAATTCTTTTCTGTAGCTTAGATTTATTAATATTTCAGATTTGCAGCTTTAAGATTGTAAATATGAGACATTTTGGATGTTCATTTTATTCAGGGCTGTCGAAGTTATTGAGTGAATAATGCACTAATGTACCAACACTGCCAGTCAAAAGTCTGGACACGTCTTCTCATTCAATGTTTTTTCTTTGTTTTTATTATTTTCTACATTGTAGATTAATACTGAAACCAAACAAAATGATAAAGGAACACATGGAATTATGCAGTAAACAAAAAAGAGTTAAACAAATCAGAATATGTTTTGTAATAAGGTAATGATGGACTGTTGTTTTCTTTTTACTTAGTTAAGTGGTTCTTACCATAATGTGGAGTAGAACCGTAGTGGAACAGGATCACTAACTGTGTACCAACCCGACCATCACAACTGATGATCCC
>JBBPCX010067592.1:0-13083 GCA_037974365.1 Hydrocynus forskahlii | reverse complement strand
GAGCACGCTAGACAGATGCAGTCTGAACTGGAAGACTGGCTTGACTCATTTGTGACAAATATTTCAAATGAACAAAACCAGCCTGAAGATACATCAAGTATCTCCAAGAGAAAGTATGACACCATAGTAGGATACACAGAAGATACTTGTGCATCAGTACTTTTACAGAGCTGCCCTGAAATAGTGTCTCAGGAACTGGATTCCGAGAAGAAAGAGGAAGTTCTGGAACTGGCCAAAGAAATGCTTCTTCACTGTGCAACTCCAGATTCAGTGTTAAGAGCCAAAAAGTACATGATTCAGGATTCTGAAAAACTTCTGGAGGTGTATTTTGAAAAGCAGCTACACAGCAACCTGATAGAGATGCTGAAAAAATACAGACAGACCATCCCTGGAGGAGTGTCTCTAGAGGTATGTTTTGTAAATATGGATTTATATTTGCATATGAAAGATGGAATAGTAAATTTAATTTGTAGCTTTCTTTTTTTAATTGTACACAGGTCTCCACATATTCTCGGCTCCTCAACAAAAGAGACGTGGAGCAAATCAATCAAGAACTCGGCATCAGCGAAGACCAATGCGCTCTGTTCCTACTTAATGAATTTTACACAGAGCAGTCATTTTCTCAAACAATACGGTATGCTTTTAAAAATTGTAGAACGTATTTTCTCAGATCAAATATTTCATCTGAATAAATTCAACAATGCCACTCCTGACCAAAACAGCGTCCCAGACAGAATGTCAAGGTTGCGACTGATGTCATTTTGTGCAATGTTGCGGATATTTTTTTTTTCTAGTGATTTCCTCCGTCATGGCGCGAGTGGGCGCAAATTCCTGTTACTGCAATCCTACTTTGATGATCCAAAAAAAAGTCAACGACTTCTCTTCTGTGTGAGGTAAAAACAAATGAAAATGTGTGTGAAAGGTGTGCAACTTGAAAGAGTTGTGTCAGTGTTATCAAGATGCTTCCTTAACCAGCTACAGATTCTGCGACAAGTTGTGCTGCTTTTTCGAAAAATGCTGCCTTATGCGTTTACCTTTAGATACTTCTATATTGGATAAAGGTTTAACTCACATTATGATGGCATATTTGTTTGTTTTTTAATCATAAACAGAATAAAGTATAATACTAATATTTTTTAATGTAGCACAGCTGGGCAAACAACTATCCCTTCTCAAATAATGCTTCCAATATAATCACATTATATTATACTAATACTCACTTTATCTCATCTGTATGAATAAGAGGATCAAGTTTTGATATTCTGTTATAACACCTAAGTTTCATAATATGGGCTAGCATAGCATTGCCTGGTATCTTCTATCAAATAAGACTTCCAATACTGAATCACTTAATATTAAGCCAGTATTCACTTTATCACCTTCAACCATTGTCTTGACCAGACGCTTAAAATCGGAGTAGCATAGAATTATGGGTGTGGAAAGAAAGCCCAAGGCTGTGTAAAGTACCCAAAGTAGCACAATTCGAAAGTAGCACAACTCATCAAAACACAGGCTCTGGACATTGTTGAAAACATATTTGATGGCTTCTCAGTAATTTCTGTTTTTACAAAGTTCCTCTCTTTTTATTATGTGTACTCTCCAGACACTGCATTACTCAACTTAGAAGCTCAGTCAGCGCAGGAGCTGTCTTTGATGTTGTTCTTCTTACAAGATTGCCACGGATTTCAGGAGGGTGTGGATACACAGCTTCATTTGGAGGTTATTTTGGTCTCTTATACTGAACTGCAATGACTGATTTATGTGACTGCTTGTTGCTTTAACATAAGCATGCAAGTGATAAGTAATTTGACCAGTAAAAGTCTTTTCAGCATAAATTACAACATACTAACCAATAATCCAGATTTTCAGTGTCTGCACCTGAATGTCTGGGTCAGAAAGCATTTTAGGACTATGGTAAAGCTCTCTTATTAGTGTGATTGCTCTTAGAGTTATATCGTTCTTATGTTTTATTATTTGTTCCTCTTATTTTTTCTTTTTATTATTCTTTTTATAGCTAATATAGGCAATGCTTCTTGCTGTAGCTTGTGCTGAATTCCGGGACCCTTCCAACATCAAAATATCTGTTAATATCCGGTGCAGTGCGCTTTTATAAAACATTGTGAATGGTTGATCAGGGCCCGAATATTGATCATTTAAAAACTTCTTGATCATTTAAATGTCTTGGTGACTAAGTTAATCATTCACTTTATTTTTTACATATTTTCAACAAATCTTATTATAATATTAATATGTGTGTGTAGCTCGTGTTGTAGTCAAGACCGCCTAAACCGAGACCAAGACATTGCAGAGACTGGAGGGTATCAAGACCAAGACCAAGACACACAAAGGCGAGACCAAGGCTGGTTGCAACCACGACAAAGACGAAGACCGAAAACAGACTAGGGCTAGAATCGACATCACATTACTTGGAATAACTGTAGACAAAAAAGGCTTTGCTGTAAAGTGTCATTACTAGTTAAATCAAATTCATTTTATCTTTTCTATTATATTGTCTATATGTCTTTCATTTACAATCTCCCAGATTTGTCATAGTTACGACACATCAGTGTAACACTCCCTCTAGGCCTGATGGTATTGAAGCGATCGATTAACGATGCTGTTGCTAAGATAAGCTAAATCCAAAATTATTCGGAGTCTTCAAAAGTATTCTAAGTCCCCAAGGTCTCAAAAATATTCGAAGTCCCAAGAATCGGTCGAAGTCAGAAAGGTGCGATGTTGCTGATTTATTCAGAGATCTTCAGCTGTAACTCGGCGCTGCTTTCTTCTCCACTTCTTGGGCACAGACATCAGTTTTTATACATTTACAACATTCATGTATGCATTATTTTAAACCATCTCATATAGGTTTTTTTACCAATGAAGAGTGTAGGGTGTTCCATTGCTTAATTTGCTTAGTACCACCTGATCGTTAAGCCCAATGAAGGCCTGACTTCTTATTGTCATTGCTACGTAAATCTTATAGAATATATGGGGTGTCTCCTTCGTCTGATTTGTTTATTCCTCCCTGTTTGTTGTTATCCAGTGACTACAGATTAAGTGAACTTCTGAGTCATATTTCAGGGTACACCTCCAGTTCTATGTTGACCAATTGAATTTATCGCTACTTTGCCCCATGTCATTGTAACTCCCCTTCTAATGTTTTTCTGGGTATGCGCATTATCTGATTTATGGCCTTTCTAGGCATTTTTGGGACTTTCCTAACTGTCCAAGGCTGTGCATCCCTACATAGGCCTGACAGTTCACTTAAAGGTCAGCTGAGTCCCTCACAGTTCACTTAAGTTCAGCTGCACCTGGCAGAGGAGGAATTCCCCCCTCCCCTGTGCCTCTGAGGGAGACTGAGACAATTCTGCTTGTACAGGGGCTCTTGGTCAGACATGAGTTTAAACTTTAATCGTAGAGGATTTTTACATTAAAACCCATGTAATTATGCCATGCCAATCACCCTTGATCAGTAAAATACCCCTTCAATGGAAAATAATATTCTCAGCAATCCTTTTCTATAACCATTTTATCAGACCTCGTCAAGGGAAAGAGATGGGATGTACCAGAAAGATGTTCATATTAAGTCTTTTATACCAGGGACAGAAGCCTCGGGTAAGCTATGGATGTGGCGATATAATGATCCCTTGCTTTGAATTGAAGAGAATGAGCCGCCAGTTTGACTTGCACCTCCAAGACTGTGCTTTCTAATGACTGTAAAATACCAAATTTATTTGACTTATAACTATGCTATAAATTATGTTGTATCCTTTAATAGATAAACTGGAATTGTCCCTCTGTAATCTTTCCACTTCGATATCAGCATCAAAAAAATTACTTAATGTTACCATATGGCATAGAAAAAATGTTTGCTCAACACAGTGCCCATAGACAGATGCTATATAAAGATCAATGATGATTAATTATGTCAGATAACACCAGTGTAATAATTAAAAAATACACCCACAAACAAATACCAGATAGGTACACAAATGCATCATATAACCATATATCTTCATAGCTCCTTTGCTTTCACCCCCGTGGGTGATCGCCCCCGACCAGTAAACGAAAATAAAAACATTTTAAAACCATGATTGGAGCATTTTCACATCAGTTTCTCTGCTCTAATCAATAGCTGAGCTTTTAACATTTCAAATTATGTGCCTGCAAATCTGAGGGAGCGACAGAGCGAAATGCAGACAGAGGAGCTCATTCAGGATTTTCGAGGACATTTGAAGACATTTGATGTGGATATTTGGCCAGCAGAGAAAATTTGAAAGAAGCGCTCAGATGAGCCGGATGCGCCTGGGAGAGATGCGTGTGTTTTCTACCAAAGTAAGGAATTTGGGTTTTGTTGCTGGCTGGTTGATATAAGATTGCATTTGAGCGAGTTTTGAGCGAGTTTTGTCGAGTTTTGTGGCTTATAAGCGGCTCGTGTATTTGGAGCGCTCAGACTAAGCAGTTCCTTTGAACAGTCCCCGGCTCGGTGCGCAGGTTGAAATGGGGTTTGAGGCATACAGCGAATGAATGAGCAGTGGTGTTTAGTGGCTTATTGATTTATAATTCTATTATGAAAATAAGGATTTCTGGATTCAAGGTGGCGACTCGGATGGCACTACTTGAACTACTATAAACTCAGTTTTTATTCTTCTGAGCTGAAATTTTGAATATAAGTGGAGACCTTTACATGTGATTGGGGATATTACAGTAAAAAAGAATTTTTTGAATGGCAAAACCATAGCAATCACCTAGCGACAACTCCAGTTTCCATTGCAACTGCACAATCCCACTTTATATTTTCTCATGAAAATGCACATTCTAGTTAGTCACTGAAAATGAATGAGTACAGAGATGGAAAGAGACAAACTGTGTCTGTGAGATGGGACAGCTCTCTCTGTGTGGAAAAGTTTGGGACAGTCATGGACAGTGTCTGAAAATTTGGGATTTAGTTGATGAAAATAAATGGAGAGAGAGAGACATAAAGAGACTGTGGTTCAGTAATTTGAGCTGTTCTTCAGCTTTTGCATTCAAATATCTGGTATGCCTTTGGGTCAAAATTTTGGTATGCTCACATTTTAATCAAAAGTTTGGCCCTTTTGATGAACAGTGTCCAAGCAGTGGGACTGTTTGCATTTTTTTTTGTGGAAATGTATTGTAGTTTCACCCACATCTCTATGGGAATTTTAAGTTAGCAACAAGATAACAGTGGTTCAAATTAATAGTTTCTTTTCCAGTCATAAATAATTTATTTTTGGCAGTTCATCTCGGACCTCACCAGTCAGATTATGGATTTCCATTATATTATTCAAGCATAAATTTAAAAATTCATGTTAAACTTTAAAAAATATTCTTCAAATGGTTAACTAAACTAAACATTAAGTTGGAATAAATAGAACACTATCAATAAAAGCGCTCAGTCGGTGCTCATTGCGCTCACTGCGCTTCCGTTCTGCTGCCTGGCATCCCAGAGATTCCTGTGCAATGCAAACATCCGCAGGTTAGGTCGCCTAACACATATGTTGTTCCCCACATAAAACCAAATGTATTAAATGTATTCAAGGCAAATGTATACTTTGCGGGAGTTCAGAGAACAACGACTTTGTCCTGTGAACACATCTCTATTCCTGCCCTGTTGCAGACCTCTAGGACCAACTCCTAGTCTATGTATCTGCATGCAGTGGTATTAAATTAACATTTGGTGTAATGGTCAGGCATCTTATATCCCATTACTTTTGTCCATATTGTAGCAAGCAGCATGGCAGGAAAGTACCTCCCATGTGGCTTTGTGGTTGTGGGGTAGGTGGCCAGCTGACCTTGTCTGTTGTTTTGCGGGAATGTTAGAGGGGGGTAGCTTGTGTTAGTATCAGTAGGGGTTTATTATGTGTTAAATATGTGTTTGTATGTTTATGTAGGTAGTTTGAGTCTTCTCACCAATCACCCTTCTCCAGAATGTTAGCTGCAGGGTGAATGACGAGTAGAGGGCTACGTGTTGGAGTTGTGGAGCGGTATCTGGGCGTGCCAGGGGGGACGTAGTAGTCTCCATGTGTTGAAGTCTGTTTCAAAGCTGACTGAGCTGAGAAGTAAAAAGACGTAATTGCTGGGAAGAAAGTGCGTCTTTGTGTTCTCTTCCATGCTCCCCATGATATTGAATAGCTCAAAGCTCACATTACTACAGTGAAGGCACCAGAATTTCAAAATATAAAGATAAAAAAAACCCCTGTTTTAACGCGCAATAAAATAATTGTTGGCGTAAGAAATGCGTTAACACAATAACACGTTAACTTTCCCAGCCCTAGTTAATTTTGATCAATTGATCACAGAAAAAAATAAAGAAATAATGAACGCTGATTAATCTCATGCTGTGGTGACTCTTTAATCTGGTCTGGTTCTGGCGACAGGTACTCTGTAAAATGAGGAAAGAGATGAGAACGGGCTGCTTGGTTCAGTGAGAGGAAAGTTTACGTTTAAACTAGAGATGCACCAATCCGATATTCTCTATTGGTATCAGTCCGATTCTGACCTAAATTACTGGATTGGAAATCGGGAAGGTATAAAAAATGTAATTCGATCCATAAAAATTACAGAAAATAATTACAGCACACATAACTTGATTTGCGACGTGCATAACGCGAGAAGATGTATCACGTGATATGTTTGTAGTTACTTCAGACTCAAGGAAAAAAAAGCCAAGACTGCTGAATGTATTGGGACACCTGGCCCAGGTGGATATTATCCGGGGGATATTATGTTCAACGAGGGGTCGTTGGAAAGGTATCACCGAGCCCTATCTTATTGTGAAGTTTCACGAATATTTATTTATCACATTTAGGGTGCGAGATATATTTTTAATATTTAACAAATCATCCATGTTCGTGACGAAATATCACACCACGCAGTCTAGCTCCCTGTTAAGTAGCAGCCAATTGTAATCACAGGGCTTGGCCAATTAGCATATCTTGCCATTTGTAAAAGTGCTACATTAAAATCCCACATTTACAGTCGCTGTTTGTAAAAGTGCAACATTTAGATTTAGAGCGCAACATTTCGTTTTTTTTTTAACACCTTTAGCTCTAAATGTGTGAAAATTGTGTGAAAATTGTGCTAAATGATGAAAAAATTACACCTGCTGTTTTTACAGCTGGCACCCCATAGGGGACATCTTACTATACCATGTTCTCTGTGCAATGCTTCTCCCTTATTATATCACAGATTTTTGTATTTATGTTAAGGTATACAAAATGTATCCGGACATTTTTTGAAAGCATTATTTTTTTGTTTTCTGTTTAAAAAAAGACTCAGCGAGTATCAGATTTGTATCATATTGGCAGATATCCAAATTTACAATATCGATTTCCGTACCAGACGTAAAAAAAGTGGTGCCATGTCTAGTTTAAACACCAAGAGATGGAACAGTGGATACAGTTGAGTATCGCTCTCTACCATTCATGCAATAAGGAATTTTTGTATCATCGGAGAACATCAGGTCTAAAATATCACCTCAGAACAAAGCGTTTAGGAGCGAACCCAGCAGTTTGAGCCAGAACAGCCCCTGATCCCAGCCACACTGGACCAGAGACTAAAACCAAGCAAGTCTACCTGTTACCCACTAACTAACTCCCTGACAGAACAGGCTCTGCTGCTGAGTTTATTTTGAGATGCCTTGTATGCTGGACACTGAACCTATTTTATTAGGGGGACACGTGTCCCCTCCACTTTTAAAAATCATCAGATTTGTCCCCCACTTCTCCACCCAGCGATTTGCATTGGTGAAACATGCAAGACACCAAGTGAGGTATAAAATGGAAATATTTAACTAATACACATGTTATAAAGAAATGGAAAACTGTCAAAAGGAAGAAAATTAATTATCTAAAAATCTACGTTTTTCTGTGAAACGTTTTTTTTTAGATTCTTTTCTACTCAGTGGCTAAATGTTTTAATGACATTTCCACCTTTGCAGCAACTGCATTTGATTTATAATAGAATATAATTCCCCATTATTACCTATGTACATAGTACAAAAGTGGACTTTTAGATATTACAGCATCTATCTTTATCTTTGACTAATGGTCGGTCTTACTTTTAGATGACTGGATTTCATCACACCTGGATGAACTTATTCCAACTCCGGGTTTTCCAGCTGATATATATGAGCTGCAGCAAATGACTGTCTCTGAGATTCTGCAGAAGACTTCTTCCTCTGGTAAAAATATCAACATTCACATTTATCCAGACACATTGTGATTGTAGTTTTAAAACTGTAGTACTTTTTAGTTACAAAGCACTTTCTCTGATTAAGAAATCTACAAATTAATCCTTCTTTCAATGTTTGTTTTGTTGCCAGATGATAAATAATTAATTCATGAAGGAACTTGTACACTTTAGGGCCAAACGTATGTAGACAGCTGAGCATCATACCTGTATGACAACCTTACTGGACATCCAATTCCAAAATCCTGGGCAATAACATGAAGTGATGTCTCCCCCCAGCTATAATAGCCTTTTGGCAAGGTCAAGCACTGATGTTGGATAATAAGGCCATTTGATCCAGTTTATTCCAAAGGTGTTCAGTTGGCTTAAGGTCAGGGCTCTGTACAGGCCACTGTAGATTCTTCACTCCAAACTCATCAAACTCATTTTTATGGAACTCACTTTGTGCACAGGGGCATAGTCATGCTAAACCAGGAAAGTAAGGGCCTTTGCCAAACTGTTGCCACAAATTTAAAAGCATATAAGAGAGTGAAATATCTGTCATTGCTAAAGCATTCCCATTACCCTTTACTGGAACTAAGGGGTCCAAACCTTCAGAAACAGTCCCAGCCCATTATCCCTCCTCCACCAAACCTTACTCCACTCCTGCCATCTGCCAAACCCACATGCATCCATCAGACTGCCAGGTAGATGAACAGAGAGCACATTTCCACCACTCCAGCCAAAGCTTAGCCTGATCCATGGTGATCCTAGGCTTGTGTGTAGTTGCCTGCACATGGAGAGCCCTTTCACGAAGATCCCCACACAGTTCTCGAGGTGCCTTTGCTTCCAGAGGCGGTTTGGAACTGAGTGCCATGTTTGAAGTGACTGAGCCCTTTAGTATAAGTACAGAATGTCAAACGTTAATATTGCAACAAATAAATGTTTTGATAATTAACATAATGCAGAAATTCATAAATCAGAAATAAGAAATTCTTATTATTTGAAATTTATTTAGGCGATCATGAAGCAGACAGTAATGGAACCACACTTTCCAAGGAACAGGTAGGTTTCATATTAAATCTGTAAGTAGCTTCTATAAACAAGATATTTAATGTAATAAAAATTCCATTAACATTATTCATTACATTCCATAAAAATGATTCACATTTTTATGGAATGGAATGGAATGTACACATGGCTTTTTGTAGATGGTAGTTGATCAAACATTTAGTAATGCATTTCAAATATGCAGGTCTATGTCATAAACACATAGTATTTATTTTATTTTGTTTTATTTTATTTCATACACCAGAACATCTTGGTTGACACCGTTTTCCTGATAAAGAAGTCTTTGCAGAAGGGCATTCTGCAGCTACATGACAAAGCAGACAACACACAACGAGCTACAAAACGTATTGAAATTCTTCATGGTTTGCTGCGTAACCAATACCCTGGTGAGAACATTCCTGAGGAACTCCTGAGAACATTCCTGTGTTTCCATGTCTAGCTGTTATTGCAGAAAGTGGCAAACTGTGTGTTGAATTTGTTCCCAGCAGTGTCTGAGGCCTTCATAAAAACCCTGGAAAGAAGAATTGTCAGTTTTCTTCAGAATCATGAGAAAATGGAGGAGAGAGAGAACTGGGTTATTACCCAGGCTTTGTCTGATCATTTTGTTGCTGAGGGTGGATCATTTAGGTAAATACAAGTTGATCAAGATATATTTTAAGAGATTTATCAGCTCAAAAATTACATTAATCTGAAACATGAAGAATGTTGTGTATACCTGTGGAACTCTTAAGTTACAGAAATATTCTGAATGTTTCTCTTTGCAGACACATGCTCTGGGTTCATTTGGAAGACACTGTGGCTTCAGCCCTGACCCAGATCCTGGCAGTCATTGATGGAGACAACAACTTGGATCACCTCATTGATCACCACTCTGAAAAGTCAGACTTTTGGCTGAATGTGTTCCAAGAGGATAAGTTGAATCTGCTGAAGAGCCCAGTTATTCAGTGAGTTCAAGACAGTTTTAGTCATGGTATGGAAGTTTAGGAAGTCAGAGTCCCTAAATCACATTTACAATATTTAAGAACCGATATCACAAACTAATTCTAAATTAGAAATACACAGTACTATATACTTTCACATGGTTCTGGTGAGCAGTCAGTGAGGAGTTGATCGAGAAGGTATTCCAATAATCAAACACTTAGGACAAAGTCACAGAGTGTGTTGAGACTGCTGTCGAAAGTATGTGCTATTTTAACTTTTAATTTCACTATTATCACTTCTAGCGTCAGCCAGTTGTTTGGTAGTTTTGAAGTGTCTGAGACAGGTGGCTGAAACCCCACCCCCGAACATGCTCATTCTGCAGGGTTGTACGACTCAATATTAATACACTGCACTCCAATAATCAGGACAAGCTCACATGGTGTGTGGAAACTGCAGATGAGAGGAAGTGCTACTTTGACATTTAATTTTAAAGTTTATTTTAAACTTCCAGAGTATCAGAGAACCCTGGGTATCATGATGACCAGTTATCCCTCTCTGATCTCATTGCATCTGTTTCTCTGTCATATCATTTTGCCTTGTACAACTTCAGAAAAATCAGGCCTTTCTTGAATCAATATGCCCCCAACTCCTGGTTCAGACCATGGTTATCTCTTGCCTCGATTACTGCAATGCTGTCCTAGTGGGTCTTCTAGCTTTTATAAGACCTTCACAACTGGTTCAGAATGCAGGAACTCAGCTGGTCTTCAACCAACCCAAAAGGTCACATGTCACCCCACTGCTGGTTGACCTACACTGGCTACCTATGCTCAGTCTTTAAATCTTGTCTACAGAGTGACATCTGTGTCTGCACCCAAACTGATCCACACTGGTCTCATTGTGGTGCCTTGCTCATTGAATGGGCTGCCAAGGGCGACCAGAGCCTCAGAATCCCTCTCTATCTTTAAAATACCTCATTAAGAGAGCATCTCCCTATCTTCTTGCTCTGCTCCCTGCACCAAGCTTTCAGCACTTAGTACTCACTTCTGGTTCTCACACTGCCCTGAAAGTTGAGTGTTTCCTCAGACTCAAAGTTGCTTTGGATAAAAGCATCTGCCAAATGAATGCAATGTAATTAGTATTCCCCTCCAGCCTTGCCACATAGGCCCTCCCCCAGGTCATGCATTCTCATCTGGTCCATCTACCCCTATTTTTTCTCTGTAAGGTGACCTTGGATTTTAGAAAGGCGCCCTCAAATAAAATGTATTATTATTATTATTATTATTATTATTATTATTAGAGAGGTAGGATGAGCTTGGTGCTGTCCGTTCAGCACCACCACTGGGGTCTGGTGAGGAGAGCCTGCTGAGCTAGAGGTGTTTTGTCAGTATACCATAAACCCCGTGAAGTCGCAGTTCAGAGTTTGGCTTCAGCCATTCACGGATTTTTCTTGGAACCGAACTACTAATGGTTCGCGGAAACCCCCGCTAATTCACGAAAACCCCAGATATCCTCCACATTTTTTTTGCTTTTTCCATAGGAATATATAGTTTTTCATGTATTTTAGTACTAAATGATTAAGAAAAATATAATTTACTGTCTTGAGAATCACAAAGAAAACGTGTTCTGGGATGGTGGAATACCACTTTACTCAGTGGCGGAAGGTTTGAAAGTAGCCAAACCGAGAGCATTGTTTACTTCCCCTTGCTGCTTATTGCTGCTTATTACAAAAGATTTTGAAAATTGCTGCTACAGTATAAGGGTTTTATACCCTCATCAATAGCATTTCTCAAATTAAGATGAATGACTAGCAGACTGGTGCAGAGTCAACAACCTGTCAGTAAATGTGGATAAAACAAAAGAGATGGTTATTTACTTCAGGAGAGCACAACATGAACACTCCTCATTGTTCAGAGCTCATTGATTTTCACATAGGGAGAACCTCACATGGACCCTCAACACCAGCTCCATCCCTACTTCCTGTGGAGAGTGCACCCCTCACAACCAAACACAACCCCCATTCCCTCCCCGCCAAAAGCCTCACCTCACTCTACCAACCCAAGAGATTGCATCTCACTGCACTGATGATTGACCTATACTGGCTACCCATGGCTGCCCTAATTAAGTTCAGTTACAAATCCTTACCTACAGTGTAATATCTGGGTCTACACCCAGTGACCTTAATCACATCATTCAGCCTTATGTTCCTACTTGCTCCCTCCACTCCTCCAAGGAACATCGTCTGGCTCTGCCCTCCCTACAACAATGTAAATCCAGTCCAGACTGGTCTCATTTTGTGGTTCCCGCATTGGTGGAATGAGCTGCCAAAGGCTAACAGAGTAGCGGGGGGGGGGGGGGTAGTTGTCATTTTATGTACCTCATGACAAGCCTCTAAAAGCTCTTCATGATGATGCAGTGGGACGATAGTCATTGAGGCAGGACACTGCTAACTTCTTTTGCTTGGGGATGATGGTGGTGGCTTTTCAAGCTGGAATGACAGTGGTGCTTGGAGAAGATGCCTGAAAGAACATTTGCCAGCTGGTCTGACCTTCCAGGAATGTTGACTTGTCTGACAGCCCTCTCTGGGTTGACAGGTCTATCTCATTTTGTGCGAGATGGGGATAGGGTGCAGTACATATATTTGATTGGCCGTGTTCACACAATATTACTGAATTATTAAGTATATTATAAAGTACATGAATACACAAATTAATGTAATTTTTACTTATGTTATCCAATCTTTCTCATTTTTAATAGATTCAAAGGCAAGGTATCTGTCCTGTCAACAAGTGGACATAAAGACAAGTCAAGAACCTGCCGTTTCCCATTTAGCTGGGTGTTGAAAGACAGATTTGATCAGATTTGGACAAACGTAATCAATCTGCAAGGTACTACATTACATCT
>JBBPCX010067590.1:0-13084 GCA_037974365.1 Hydrocynus forskahlii | reverse complement strand
TGTATTAGTCACAAGAAACGCTGAATGTTGGCCATTAACATTGCCTCACTGACATTCCAGTATTGAAGGGTGTTTACCTAAGACAAGTAAACATACTGCAGAAACTGATGTGCTAGCAGTATTTCTACTTGTGATTTTATTATGAAACAAGCATATCGAGTTACAAAGAGATTTAAGAAGCTGGCCTTGTGTCTTTTGTCCCTTATGATTGAACAAAACCAGCAGGACACAGAGTCGACTCTCTTATCCAACGGACTGTTACAAGTGCACAGTACCCTAATACATACTTGAAGGGATTTTGTCAGGGTTGTGGAATGTTGTAGGAGGTGGAAGTGGCCTAGTGGTACAACAAAATGTCATAGGTTCCCTAGATCAAATGCCAAGAACATACATGTTCAAACACGCAACTTGATTACATTCCTGAAGAAGGAATGAATTTCCCAATAGTAATGATAAAAAAAGAAAACAACAACAACAAAAAAACCTTTTCTCCAAAAATTTCATCATCAAAATAGGAATCTTTGCTACAATCAGTACAAAGTTCTCACTTCTTTTGAGTTATAGTTTTGGGAATCTCTCAAGTTTGTAGATTCATCATAGAATTGTATTTACATGATTATATTTCTTTCGACCGTTTCCATCATCTTTTCTCAGACACTCTTGCGTTCATTCTCTTTCAACCTCTTTTACAAGTAATCTACCTGTTGGCATATCAGACTACTTGTAGAGTCTGTTTCCAATCATTAACAGGATTTCTCACATTATGCTGTTTAAGGGGCATGTGGAGTGATGCAGTCCAGAGAGACATCTTGCAAATTCCATCCTCCCCTTAGCCCTGAATAATTAAGGCCACCCCAGACACTGGCTCAGTCGGTGAGTGACTGATTGGCATTCTTGAGTAAGCTGTGACAGCACTGTGATATGGATGTAAATGATAAATTATATCCCACACTGAGTATACTAGCATTGGCTTTAGGAACAAGAATCATTGAGTCTTGTAAGAGACAATATAATAGAGGATCACCTCCACAGTTTGTGTGTTATTTAAAGTGTCAGAATGAATTTTATAAGAATACTTGTAGCATTCCAACTTCTGAGGTCCACTTGCTTGCAAAATTATAGGCGATTTTGGACATTTCAGAGGGTTTAGACTCTGCACTGCCTAGGGAGTGCAAATGGGTTTGAATCATGGGCCCGGCGTAATGCATGTCATCCCTGACAACTTCTAGGGTGTTATCAGCAGATGACCTTTTGGTCTGCAGGAGGAGGGTGTCAAAATTACTCACACATGAACAAAATCCCAGCCTGAACAAGCACAGCCATTGACAGAAGACAGAAAACACCCACCCAACATCCGACAAACATGTCCGAATTCTCACCTGTAATGCTTGGCCACTGGTTCTGCACTTTATTCTCTGATGATTTCTAACGCTTGCTTTTCTTAGAGCGTGTCTGTGCACTTTTAGGCTTTGATAGGTGTTCATGTGCTCAGAGTAGTGATATTTCTGACTCTTATGCTTCTTTTGACAGTACAAATCCATTTAGTGATTCCTTTATTTGGACAGTATTTCTAACTATCATGTTTTTTCAGGTTTGACCATTTTTTTCATAAATGGAATGATACACACAGTACCCGACTGCAGAATTCATTTCCTTTCTCAGTGAACACAGTTCCCATTATGAGATCAATGGAACCCAAGGGAAAAATGGAAAAAAAAAAAAATGAAAGCATGACAGCAATTGTGGTATCACACACTACAAAAAAATGACTGCTGTCAAAACATGCTCTCCCCTAATCAATAAACGTCATTGTTTGTCCTAACAAAATAGCTGTTGGTCAAGAACATGCGGTTTCTTGAAAAACACCCATAACCGCTGCAGATACAGACTGAACATATGATCGCTCAGACTCGATAACTTCCTCTCAGAGACCTCATTCATGCAATGCGCAAAAGAATAAAAAGATTTCAAGATGTTTACAGATCCCAAACAAGAATTACACATTCAAATGCTAAAAATAGCCGAGCTCCCTTCACGACCTACAGCACTTGTGAGGTTACTAAGCGGCGAAAACATAACTTCGCCATGGTTACAGCCCTTAAGGACGCATGCCAGAACAACAGCAACACATTCCCCAAAACTACCCAAACCCAAACCGCACAATGAGATGGAGTTCTAGCATGCAACGGCGTGAGGCTGGAACAGGTCGTCCCAATCAACTTCACGCTGTTTGGACACTTTGAAGAGCAGTGGAAACTTCCCCGATGCATCCTGGGTTATCGGACACATTGGCTCAGTGGTTCAGTTTTACGTGGAACGTGTTGCTCGACACATCATTTTGGCCGGTGGAGATGTGAATTATCTCAATGGGGAGATGGGTGGTATTTGGACAAGGTCTGACAGCCTTTATTCTCCAAGCAGTTGCAATCTTCAAAAAATATGTTGACTTTGGCTCTGCATTCTTAATTACGTGAGAATGTGCATATCCCTGGCTACTTCCACGTAAAAAAAATGGACTGGCCAAGTTATCTACATGAATGATAGATCTGAAGCAATCTGAACATTGCACTCCATCACCTCAAGTATCGAGAAGTATTCTCAGCTCAAACAGAGTCAACTGACGAAGCATAACCTAGTTGGGTTTGGATTAGATTCAGCTACAAAGGTGATGAAAAAGTCCGACTGAAAGATCTTGTCTTTTCTGGGGGCGAACCATATAAACAGAAAAGCTCCCCAAAACATAGCCTGTTATTCAAATGTGCATTTCTCCAAAGCATGGCCGCCTCAACATCATTTTCACTGCTGAACAGCATTCAGATCACATCTCGGCTCTCTACTATTTCAACGGTCTTGAGTCTTATTCTGTGTGTCTGCATTGACGTCATGAGGATATCCCATCAGATTGTTCCTGAATAAACCTTAGAGCGGATCCTCCGTCATTAAAAAATGATCAAAAGGAATTCCCCTTTTTCATTTAGACACACACACACACACACACACAATGACATCAAAGAGAAATATTAACAGATGACAAAGTGCTTTGAAAGTACTTTTGCAAAATGCATTTTAGATTTATGCTAGGGTTTCGCTAAGGTTGCTCCTACTTAAGTGTGCTATTCCGTGCATGCTAATAGTGCACACAATATTAGATGTCAAATTCGTAAGAATGAGCGCACAGTTAATAATCTGAAAATTGATTGATCTGACGAATCTTACACACAGTGACATTCATTCAGTTTTACGTCCCACAAACAAAAACCTTTAAAAAAACGCTCCACAAGAATACCATTCATCACTACAATCCCATTTGTATATTAATACTGTTTGCTCCTTCTGATTGCTTATCAGATTTGCACCAACAGTAGCCAGCTTTAAAAAACAGCTAAAAAAAATGGCTATTCTCCTCTGCCTTCTTTTAAATGTTGGCATTTCCATTTCACTTTCCATCTTCTTTTATTGATCTTGTATGCATTCGTTTATTTCTTCTATTTCATTTTTTATTACATTCATTGAATGACCTTTACATATGACAATGTGCTACATAAATAAACTTGAATTGACTTGACTTGACTTTTGTAAATCTTCATGCTCTGGTTTAGAGCCCACAATACCCCTTGATTACAGCTGACTTTTAAGACATTGTTCTGGAATGCCCAGGTGCCTGAAAATGGTACCTCTACCTCAAAAGCTTGAGGTATACCCATGAATCTGGACAACTGTTCAGTGTTGCAGCGAAGAAGGTGGTGGAGCAGCATCCTGTAAACGCGGTGCGATATAATATCTTAAATTCAGAACCCCCCCCTCTTCATCACACAGGGGGCTCCCCGGGAATTCAATCCCAGGAATTCAGATACCTAATGAAAAAATGGCTCCAGGTCAACAGGTGCATGATCTTCTTCTTCTTCTGCCATGTGACCACCTTTTTCTTGGCCTCCCTCTATTGCTACCAAAACCACCACCAGTTAAAGGAATGGTAAGTAATTTGGCATAGGTACAGCAGTCCTTTAGTGAACAATCTGCAATCTATAGTTCACCCCTTTGAATCCACCTAGCCCAGTGGAGACACTGAGATATGACTGGGAAAGATGTACACTATATGGACAAAAGTATTGGGATGCTGGACTAATACACCAACAGGGACTTTAACGACGTTGCATTCTAATACATAGACTTTCCACAAGATTTTTGAGGATTTCTGTGGGAGTTTGTGCCTATTCATTTTGTAAAGCGCTGTCCAAAATGTCTTGGGATGCTCAAGCTTTAAGATTACCCTTCACTGGAAGTAAGGGGGCTAGCCCAAACTCTGAAAACCAGGTGTGTTCCAATACTTGATTTCTTTCTTACTGGTGTGCAAATAATTGGTGTGATGTTGTTGTTTTTCAGTGAATCGTGTTATGGGTATTATGGATATAGTGTTCTGATGGATGTGCTGAGCTGCATGTGGTGAAGTTGAACTAAGTAATACATAATGCATATAACCAATGTTTTTTTACATGTCACACTGTTACATATAATATAAAAAGCTTTTACATGAGGTCTGGCTATTGCATGTGCTGAATCTCCAAAACGAGAAGCACTAGTTTTTTTGTTTTTTTTTAATGCCCGAGAGTGTATAATGCTAAATTCATTAATCAGTTCACACTTTAGGAGTGTAGGACAAGGAGAACAACTTTTACGCAGACATTCTTTAATATACACCCACACCAGAAGTATTAGAGGACCTAGCATGCATTATCACCTCACGAGATGGTAGTTTATTGTGCTATTCTGCCTATATTCCCATTAAAACAACATCAGGCATTTGCCAAAACAGTAAAAAGAGTGAAAAAATGATGGGCTTAACAGGAGCACACTTATTCATAATCAGTGTCATGGAAATGTCATGAAGACATTTGCACACATAAAGACCATAAAAGGTTGTACAAACAAACTTAAGTGAGCCAAATCCGCATGTTTTACAGATTTGGGCTCGGTGGTTAAGACATGGTTGAGGTCATTTGCATAGTCACGCTCTCTGTCAACAAGTGCATGCATGACAGATTGTGAACACATATCAATCAAAACGTATTTTTGAATAAGTGCCTCTTTGAATTGGGAGAATGATGTCTCATTATGCTTTCAAGTTATATTCATGTGTGTATGTGCATCTGTCCACATGGCTGCACGTTTGTTTGTCTGCCTGTGAGTAGGACTATAATACTGAACATCTGTACTTATAGGAAAGGCTTGGCAAAAATGTAATTTATAGAATTTTCCATTTGTACCACATGCAGTTAATCAGTGAAGGTAGTTTCTTTAATGTTGGAGCTCCAGACATGGCTTGGCTGATTGACTACATCGAGGTAGGTGAAAAATTGTTTTAGTTTGATTCATTCACTGAACTATTCTTTTAAGACATCTGAAACAATTCCTTGTACGTTTGTTACATGTGAGAGAGCGATGGGAGCATTATCCTGCAAGTGCTGGAAAGGTGTGTGCCAACTGAGCAACCATTAAATCAATCTGTGAACAGCCTAGACTTGGTGCCAAGATTTTCTGCGAGGCTATAGGAAATTAGAACGAAGCTTTCAAGGGTAGGATGGTTTTGAAACATTTTTTGATCTAGGACTTCTATGAATTGGAGCCATAAGATTCCTGGTACTGCTTAGTAGATAGCTGGTGTCTGGTAATAAAAATTTAAGAGGCAGTGTGTTTTCTGTCAGTAACTACAGAAGTCAGGTTGGACAACTGTTATTTATTTTGCTGGCTGTAAGCAGGTCACTGACAAACGATGCTCCTTACTAGGGTTGCAAAGTTCCGGGAATTGCCAAAGTTGGAAACTTTCCATGGGAGGTTTTGAACATAAAATATAGTTGGTAAAAAATATATTGTAGCATAATCAAAGTTAATGCAAATACAGTTGAGTATCTATGCTATTCCTCAATCACAGGCACATTTTCCTTAAAGAGGCTAGCTTATCATGTCGAGACCGCCAGAGTGAGGTACAGTGGCAGAACACAAATGGTCTCAAATACCTAAAGATTCAAAGCATTTCTCGTATATTCAGTCACGTCAGCTGCTGTACACAATAACCTATTTGTGTGTGGTTCGGCTGTAATGAAGTCGTTGTTACTTCACATTCCCATGGAAGCAGAAAGACGTGAGGGAGACTCCCTGCTATTTTCTGTGTGGGACTCCTTATTGATGGTAACTAATGAGAGCATGTGCTACTTGGCATTATTTTCAAGTTCAGGTCATTCAAAGTGGACAAACAGGCTATTTATGGAAATGCATTCGGCAGAAATAAGCTCTCTGTAAACTTTCTCTACAGTACAGTTATCGCCGAGGAACTCCAGAGGATCCGCTTCCCTTTTTTCGAATTCCCGACGTTTTGTTTATTCATTAGTTTTATTACGGCAGAGCATGGTTCTTTTCACCATCTGGCCCTCAGCACCAGAGGATTTAGATGTTTAGCTAAACTTAGATTTGGCCAGTTCATTCACCACATATTTATCTCCACCCCAGGCCGCCAATAGAATCCTATTTGGCATTTTAAAGTTATCAGGCCTCTCTTTCATTGCACATTCCAGGCCCTGCCCTCCTCTGCAGCCCATCTGCCTGTGGAAACGTTAAGCCGAGGCAAAAAGTTTGACTCCTTTTTTAAAGAAGATGTTTTGCTGTCCTCAAAGGCTTAGAAAAGTGAGTTTCAGCTCAGCCTCTCCAAACGGCACCAGAGCTGGCTGGCATTAAGAGATTTGCGGCATTAGGCAATTACATGAGGTGGCACATATGGCTCCAGTGCTCGAGCCGAAGCAGCAGCTGAATTCATAAAGTCATCTCACGTTCTGCCGCGGCTACTGGTTGCCATAGAGAAGCTACAACATCTTGCAACACTACCGCATATGTTATGGTGAAAAAAGGCTGAGAATCAACATCAATCTTCATACGCAAACATATCTGCGCAGTGAAAAATATTTACAGAGCAATACATTACCAGAGCCACTTTAGGGACTTAGAGATGATATGACGTTTGGTTCTGGCCTCCTTGTGATCAACAACAGAGCTCCGAGGGAGAACGAGTCAAAGTATAAGAATAGAGGGGATGGTTGGGGCGGTAGTAAGCAAACACAGAAATGCTTGGCTATACAGCATGTTTAAGGTTCTTTGCCGTACAAGACGGACAACAATATTTAAAGAACATTGGAAGAAACACTTTCCACTGTAGTACTAGAGCAGTAGTTTATTAGTCCCACAAGTGGGAATTTTGCCTTGTTATGGGAGAAAGTAGACAGAACAAATTTAAGAGCAGAGAAACAACAGAATAAAAGCCATACAACACAACAAGATCAAATAAAAAGGACACTTTAAAACGAATATAAAAAATATAAATATAAACATTTGTATGTGTATGCAAATATGTGGATATATAACCTATATATTTATGTGTACGTATATGTACATAGTGGAAATGTATTTCTATAAGTATGAACACTGTGGATATATATACAGGTACACATAGAAGTGTCCTCAGCAGGCATTGGCAAAACAGTAATAATGTAACAAGACAAACTGCACATTGCTCACAGTAATATTTTACCCCTAAAATTGCGCATGTTGTCCCAGAAAAAATATAAAAATCGCAGAATATTGCACACAAGAGAAAAATATTGTACTGGGGAGAAATACTGCACAGAGAAGAAACTTCTACTTATCAGTTCTAGCACTGAACATTATCACGTGCCTATTAAGTTGGCAGGTCACTTGGGATTTAGCAGAATTTATGGAAAGAATTCTGTTTAACATGAGGACCTGACCTTCCACCTACTGCACCTTTAAATTTTCTCATGAATTCAAATGAATTTAAGGTCTCAGTCACAATTAATCGGACTGATTCTATCACTCAAAGCTCTTCTTTAACAGATTTTAATATTGGGGTCACAAAGGTGTGGATGGCTGAAGATGTGAAGTGTTATAATTTTTAGCATTCCGCCATGAGGACACCTTGATGGGCTGTGGGCAAATGCAGCAAAATACATAAGCAATGCAGAAGCCACCAGCTTGCTTTTGTAGCCCTTGTTGGATAATTTCTTTCTTTGACATGATATTACTCAAAAAGTCAAAAAGACAGTTTGGCAAGTTTTAAAAATTGTGTCCAATTTACTAGAAAGATGTGTTTTACAGAATTTCAAGAACATAAAATGGAATAGATGATGATAAAAGATGAATAGATGGCTGAGGGTGACTGTTTCATAATAATAAAAATAATAATGATAATAATAATATTAATAATAATAACAATAATAATAATAATAAGACGACGAAGAAGAAGAAGAAGAAGAGGAAGAATCAACTTTCACCCAGTTCCACAACTGTAGAAGAACCAATTTTCAGTTCTAAAACCACAGACCAGGCCACCATGTGCGGTAGGACGGTCTAGAGCTTGGTAGAAGCAAGTCCTTGTACTAATCACAACCTTCTCAGGAAACAATCAGCCTCCAAGCCCCATGATGTCCATGAAGACAAGAAACACCATACGTACATACCACCAGCCTCGCAGAAACCCATTCCTAGGTGTAAGAAATATATTCTTACTATAAAGTATAAATGTATGATTACAGGCGATACAGTATAGCAAGCTCAGAAACTCAAGCTACACTTTCTTTATCCTCCACTTGCAGAGGTGACAGTCGAGTCTAAAGGTGCCTCAGAAGACGGTAGTCTAGAGAAACCAGTGAGTGCATATCATCACAACCGTAAAGAAAAACTCTGACTCAGCAATTCTTCCTGGTGCAAAGAGGCTCCAAGGTAACGTTCCAGCATAAACAAGCCTCAAATGGTCTCGAAAAACTGGAAACTACAGGTATGTCCATTTAAGGCCCGGCAGATTAGCTTACCAAACACCGAACATATGGTGCCGACACTGACACGCTGATGAATATGCATATCTGATAAGATAAAGTTACGAAAAATTGCTGTCAAAGTTGTCAATGGTATCAGCTATAGCAAGGAGGTCAGGTTGGATTAGAGCTGTGGACAGGGAACTGGCACGAGCTAAGATTAATGAGTTAATGGCTAAAAGACGATCAGTGGATTTTAGGATCAGCCTCTTCCTGAAGGCTCCGCGCAGTCAGTGCAGGGTAAAAACAGCTGCAGAGCTAGCATGAAAGCTAACGTTCAGCATGTTATAGTGGAAGAACGGGTGTCATGATGAGCAAACGGAGGAACTGAGCGGCTTCGATGGCAGGCAGAGTTGAGAGGAGGCGGGAGAATATAAAGGCCACGTGCTTAAGGCACTTTTCCACAGGCACACAGGAACCGTGCTGTACCTAAACTGTACTGCAATGGCATGGAACTTGCAGCACGCTTTGATTTTCCAGTGTATCTCAACGTGTTCTCTCTACAGTTTATGGCAGGTCATCGTCCCAAAGCCCCGTCCATGGAGTTAAACCAGCTGAACATTTTCTGTCAGAGCTGTTTTTGTTATTGCTGTCTTTTATTACGTATGGTTTTTAATGGGTTTTTATTTTTTTCTTGGCATTCTTTAGCCGTGTTACCAAAACACAGTCCAGCTAACTTATTAGCAATGGTCTGGTGCACCTTCGTGTTTCTCACAAAGATGAGTTTGTTAGCCTCATAGAAAACTCCCACTTCAGCCCAAACAGATAGTAGTGCTTGTACTTTGTTGACTTCCCAGTTGGGTTGTTTGTGCTGCGTCAAACTTCTCAGACGCTCCAAGCACTGTTTCCTGGTACACCTCTAGTCATTAGTCTTACATTTGTTTGGAAACCCTGTTGATCTAATTATTCTAGAGTCTAGACTACTGATCTGAACGCTCAGTGCCTGACATGGTCTCTGTCAGTACGTGTAAGATTTGCATTAACAGAGGGAAGATGATTCTTTGAGCACAACTTTAACTGTCCTAATGTATGTATACAGATGATGCATTTTTTCATTATATGAGTGGATTTCAAATTTTGAAAAAGAAAATGCTGCGCTCTATAGCAAGGAAACCTCTTCCAACCACAAAGGACCCATAGGGGGCAATATGAATGTACACAGTAATGAGGCACAATATAAAGTCAACCCTTAATGATGTGTGGTTTATAAAAATGAACTTGTGTTAAACCACATGTACAAGTCTACTCTACCTCAGTTAATATTACTATATTGTTTGAGCCTGTTGAGACATTTTGGCAATACATATTCACAGAAATGATTTGAGTGACTACTGAGTTCTAGTTTTTGTTAGTTACGTTCACCTCGCAGCTGCAGTTCTAAACTAATGAAGCAACATTTAAACAATACATGTGTCAAGGCTGATTAATCCATAGCAAGAGGAAATCTGTGTAAATGTAAATTTTCTGCTTAACTATTACTTTAATGCAAAGAGTTTTCATTCAGAGTCATTTTAGACCATTTCTATTAATCCATTTGCCATGTTATTACAACATGTAGACAAGTTGGTGTTTCAGATGGCTTAAAAAATGCGGATACACTATATGGACAAAAGTATTGGGACGCCTGACCATTATACCAACAGGGACTTTAATGACTTGGGTGCATTCAAATACAAAGACATCAATGTGGAGTTGGTTCCCCCTTTGCAGCAATAACAGCTTCCACCCTTCTTGGAAGGCTTTCCACAAGATTTCGGTGTTTCGGTGGGGATTCATTCTGCAGAGCATTTATGAGGTCAAGCACTGATGTTGGACGAGAAGGCCTGGCTCACAGTCTCCATTCCAGTTCATCCAAATAGTGTTGGATGGGGTTGAGGTCAGGGCTCATTGTGTGGGCCTGTCAAGTTCTTCCACACTGAGCTCATCCAACCATGTCTTTATGGACCTTGCTTTGTGCACAGGGACACAGTCATGCTAGAATAGAAAAGGTTAGAAAAACTGTTTCCACACAGTTGGAGGCATCACGTTGTCCAGAATGTCTCGGTATGATGAAGCATTAAGATCGGATGTAAGGGGCCACCTGAATTCAATAATTAAAAGGTGTGTCCAAATACTTCTGTCCACATAATGTATGTTTTGATAAGTAGGTAAGTGTGATGACAGTGTCATACTGAATTTGTCAATCAAAGATTCGAACAAAAGATCAGGTCTTACAGTAAGCAGTCTTAAACACATGACTAACTGCAGTGTGAAGTAAAAAGTGTGTACAAATACCAGAAGTCACAGATACATGAATAACTTCATTATGAACTAAATCTTGTGACTGAAAGATGATTTGTGCCATATGCCCCTGTTCTGTGCAAACAGCTTTGAGAAAGCATTCAAGCAACTATGTGGAGCAGAAAAAAATGCAGCGAGCAACACAAAAGAAGGCTACGGCTTTATATACACTCACAACTTGCCGTCACTTGTGCTTGTTATCTTAAGTGTGCTTGTGCCAGTGGTTTATCATGCCGTACTTATTAAATCCTATCGATTACGGAGTACAGCTTTGAAGAATTCTGTCCTGTGAAGCATCGCCCCTATTGTAGAACAGGTGATAAAATAGGGGAGGCAGGAAGAGTCCATTCACAAAAAAAAAAAAAAAAGACTAATCATATTGCTACACCAAAAGGGTGTGTGGGCACAAAAATGAGGAAAAGTGTCACATTGAGAAAGTGAGAAGGAGGGCAGAAACAGGAGAGCAGCTGCAATAATAACATGTTTATCCTGCACCACATACTGGGTCCTGCATTTTTTTGTAACAGGCCTCCAGTACAACAGGAAAACTGACAAACTGTTGGTACGCTTGGACCCTTTTGGACCACTCGTTTAGCACACAAACAGTATTTGAAGCCTTTAAAGAAGCTTCCACTTTCCTCCCACAATCACTTCATGTAAATTGTAAACACCCTCAAGTCCATTAATACACAGCGCCCTGGCATGTGAGACATTCTGCCAACAGAGTAAAGGTGGGCAGTTTAATGATATCTATCATTATTGTGATAACTCGGGTCACAAAAAGGCTTTTTGAACGTATTGGCAGTAAATAAAAGAAAACCATTCATTACAAAGAGGCCGTAATTAGTTTAATTTAACATTAAAGTGTATGCACTGTTAAATGAGAGTCAGTTTTTGATTGTATTTTTAAATGTGGCACCATTGAGGTCTAATCCAATTTAGGTTTAATTGAGGTTTAATCCAATTTAGCAGCTGTGAGAAAAAATAAGTCTCAGTACATATAGATTACGAAATTTTCTTAAACAAGCATAATATTATATTACCCAACCCTATAAGAGAGTCTCTTTTTCATTCATTCATTCATTTTCTGTAACCGCTTAATCCTTACCTCAGGGTCTACGGCACGAGGCAGGGACTCACCCTGAGTGGGGCGCCATCCCACCGCAGGGCACACGAACACACACCAGTGTATCTTTTTATTAGAAAGTATTAATAATAATAATATGAAATGGTAATATATGTGTGTGTGTGTGTGTTGTTTACAATAAAACCATGTGTAGTGTTACAGTAAAACCATCGTTTTGTATTGATTATTCGAATGATGTATTTAATACTTTCCTGCTTAATCACACAAAATGTGTGCAGCACAGTTACATTGTTAAATTACTCAAATACTTGAGTTATTTCCATACCAGCATTGCACAGACATGTATAATCAGTAATACTTAAGTTAATAATGCAAATGATTATTTTCACCATGAAAGAGGTGAAAACAGTCTTTCTGAGTAAATACGCTGCAAGTACATTGTTAGGTTTGGGCTTACAATGTGTCTCTTTAAAAATACACTAAAGTGAAGGGGTACAGGAATTCTGTATTTATCAAGTTATAGTCAGGATTATTTATAAAAAATTTTAATAATAATACGTTTTAATAATGATAATAATAAGTTTAATAATAATACTTGTAGGTCCACTGACTTTTTCGGGTAGTGAATATGTAGATATGCATCGGTGGGACTATCATATATATGTATACATATGCATATATGTATATGTATATGTGTGTGTCTATATATGTATGTAGAGAGAGAGAGAGACTGAGAGAGAAGTAAAATATAAATATAAAATATAATACATATTATTTATATGTATATATATATATATATATATATATATATATATATGTAGATAGATAGATAGATAGATAG
>JBBPCX010067589.1:0-13084 GCA_037974365.1 Hydrocynus forskahlii | reverse complement strand
CCCCCTCAGGCCTCGATCCGTACCCCCTCAGACCTCGATCCGTCCCCCTCAGGATCTAAAACATTTTATTTTGCACATCTTAAAACCTGAAAACCTGAACATGCCACTCCAGTTACCGTTCTCTCCAAGCACGTAGTTCCTAGCAGCACGTCTTGTGTTATTGTTCTGGGGTCCTGAGACCTAGGAGCTGCCTCATTGGTGCCCTCCCCAAGCCCCGCCCCCCGCCAATCTCCCCCCAACATTAAAAATGCTTTCCGCGCCCCTGCAATATAGACATTAATTTTAGTGTTTAACGGATCATTTACAGTTTTGGAGATACAAAATGAACTGTTTTCTTTCATCATAGGGTGATTCTGGCGGCCCCCTGAACTGCCAGGTGAGCGGCCAGTACGTGGTCCATGGTGTGACCAGCTTTGTGTCCTCTCTGGGCTGCAACACCCAGAAGAAGCCCACTGTGTTCACCCGCGTGTCTGCCTACAGCGGCTGGATCCAGGGCGTGAGTAAACTTTATGGTTCATACCAGAACTTTCCACGCAATCTCAAGATTGAACTAAGAGTGAACACAGATATACATATCAACATTCCTCAAGCATTATGAATGCACACGACATGTTAACATTTACAGTGTACAGAGGATACACTCTTCTACATTTATAAAACGGAAGAAGGCACTATTTTTCCTTCACAGTCACAGTGACAAAGCAATTTCATTTGCATCTGCCACCAAAATCATTTTTAAGCTGTCACCGGTATTCTGTACATTTCTTTTTTGCATATTCATGTTTGCATGTTTTTCCACCTAATTTCAGATCATTGGATAAATTGGATGGAAATCTGAACGCAAGAGTGACACCTGAGCTGAAGAGAAATGCTACACATTTTTCATATACGGCAATGGGCATGAGAACCTGCAATAAACACACTGGTCAAGACAGCCTTGGTCCTGGGTGTTTTTGGATCATTAGCATGTTCACTGTAGTCGTTTATTGTATCTTGCAGAACTAGATGAATGCTAAAAGTCCAGAGAAGTCTGGAAGTCACAATTTGTCATTTAATATTTATATTGATTATCAGATACACAGGCGTGTAGTGGAGTTACACATCAAGTGTTGGAGACAACTGAAATAAATAGCAGAAAATAAGAAAATGTCTCCTTGGGGCACAATTAAATCCACTAACAACATTTTCACGTGCATAATCGACTGAATTTACTCTGGCAAAAGGGTAGGGATATTTATCTTGTCAAAACACTGACAACTCCTTAGATAAATGTTTTCCACGTTTGTCCACTGGAAAAACAGAGTTCACCAAACACGGACGAGAAACACTACTAAACAAATTCCTACAGATGTCAACAGGATAAATACTGATAGCTAAAAGAGGTCTGAGCCACTCGAAATCATGCAAACACAGACTGACCAAGCGGTAACAAACCAACCATTGATAAACACAAGGTCACAGTCAGCTCAACCTACTTTGCTCCAGTGGAAACGACTTCTTGAGGAGTTAAAATCCCACAGCGCCACATTCCACTTCTTAATGTCCTGCACCGAGGACATTCACTATGGGTGAAAATGTGCAGTTTAATATTTCTCTGTGGATTTCATCCAGTCAGAATTTGGTGGATCTGTGTTTATCCATGTGATTTCAACTGGGAATAAATGTTGATGCAAATACTGAACAGTATCACATTTAAGTGCCAAATGTAAATAAATACAGATATTCAAATTAATTATATATAGAATATATAGATAGTTGCAGTTGGCTTCCACTTCTGGGGTTATTTTTACACATATTTAACACTTTGAATTTGTACGATAGCAACTGCCAATATAATATACATACTTATTTCAACAAGTGATACGAATTACACGCGAAAGCAGCTTCTTCAAAACAGCTGAAGAACTGAACACAAACTTAACTAAGCATCCTGCTTCATTAATGCTGAATCAACAATCACTTACAGTCAGAAAACGAGATGGATGGATTTCATTAAAATACCCTTTTTTGCTGTTTGGTCTTTTATTAATCTTATAAAAAATTAACCAGCGGGGATGTTTCACATACAAGCTGAAACTATGCCAACATTAAATCCTTGAATTTTGTTGTCTTTGAGAAACTGGCTTACATAAAATGGACAAGAATTACATGATTTATGTAATTAAACCCAAGAGAATTCAACTCCAGTGAAGGATAAATAAATGGCCTGAAATGTTTCAGGTTTGCTCCACCAGTGTGTCTATAGTACAGGCAGTCTATATTGACTAGCTGTACAGAGTGCTACCCCCAACACCCCAGCAGCATCCTACCGGTCTCGAAGGGAGTGTGGGGTGAAGGGGGCGTGCTGGTCGACAAAACATTTGTCGACCAGTGATCAGTGAAATGGGATTTTATGTGTGGCGTAAGATCTTTTGCATTATCCATCGATATTGACTAGCCACTGCAGTGTAATGTGTTAACCTCGTCAGCCCACCTACATCGTACAGGCAGACCACCACAAATCAATCAATATATGGGAAACACTGCAACCACCTTTCTGTGTATAATTGATCTTTGTCTATTTTGGTGTCTTTGAATGTTATGTATACTCCATCCATTTCTGTAGTTTGGCCTTAAAAAAAGGAAATAAAGTTTAAAAAAAAATGTATACACAGTGCTGTGAAAAAGTATTTGCCCCCTTCCTGGTTTCTTAATTTATTTGCATGTTTGTCACTCATAAATATGTCAGATTATCAAACATGTTAGTTTTTCACCTTAATAAATAAAATCATCACTTAAAAACTGCATGTTGTGTTTACCTGGGTAATCTTTGTCTAATATTTAAATTAGTTTGATAATCTGAAACATTTTAGTGTGACAAACATGCAAAAAAAATGATAACGGGTTGCAGTATACCATGACAATATACTGTTCAACATCTGAGAAACCATCTGTGAGAAACTACTGCTGAACATTTAATCTCCAGGTCCTTTGCTATAATGTTTTCCTTGTTTCCTCTTAGTTGAGTCATTATTGGTTCCCGTTGCATGTCGGAACCACAAGTTTAAATTACTATTGATCCGGAAGCTACAAAGCACCATTCCCTATTTCGACAGTTCATATTTCACACATTAGTGTGATGTCAAAGTTCCCATAGGAGGCTCATTGTCCTTGGTCATATATGATAAACTGTGAGACAGAGCACATCTGCGGAGCGGGTGGCAGCGTACACGGCGCGGTACAGTATGGCACCGCGAAATGTGCTGCATCATCAGACAAGTCGGCTATAAAAGCACCAAGCGGCAAAATACATTGCGCCCTGCCCAACTGCAGACATGCTGAAGCTGCTCTTGCTCAGCGCTCTGGCCTCTTTGGGTACAAGATCTGCCACAGTCTTCTGAAAACAGGCTTTCTGGTCTAGATCCAGTTACATAAAACACTGGTAACTTATATATATATATATATATTAGGTGAAAAAATATTAATCCTGGAAGTTTCACGTCCCTTTCCCACTTTACTGTTAAATTGCTGTATTGTCTATTTATTGTATTGTTTCTATCATTCCTTGCACTTTATTGAATGTTGTAACTGCCTCCTCCGCAATAACTTACAAATTGTGCCACACTTGTCACACTGGAAGATTTACATCCCGTTCACACTGTATTGTTACACTACTGTTACATTGTTTATTTATTGTGTTGTTTGTATTGTTTCTGTTGTAACTTGCACTCTGTTGAATGTTGTTATATGTTCTGTGTGGTCTGTGGAGAAATGTTCACAGCTGCTGATGACAATAAAGTAACGCTGAATTGCTTCATTTCCTTGCTGTTTCTTTGGTTCCATCTTAGTCTAGCTCTTGCTGGTGAGGAGTTCCAGCCCCTCTTCCTGGAGGAGGTGGATGGATGAGTTGTGGGGGCGGTGAAGTAGCAAAACCACACTCACAGCCCTGGCAGGTAACATACTCCACTTTCGCATCGCATTGTATGAACAAGCTCATACGCAAACAGTAGATCAACAGAACAGCATTGTAGAGCCTCCAATGACCATGACCACCTTCCTCCCTCTCAGATCTTTCTCCAGCTCAGATCTGGGAACTCTTACCATCACACCTGTGGAGGGACACTGATCAGGAGAGGATGGGTGATGACTGCAGCCCACTGTGTGGACACGTATAACCAAGACCTCCATCCAAACTCACCAAAAATCTGACTGAACATGCCGTGAAAAAAATCCAGCCGAAATTCTGGCTTATGTCATGGACAATTCAGTTTTTAGTTATGAATGTTTGTAGTTCAAACATTTCTGTTCATACACTCTCAAACCTGCATCCAGCTCTTCATTAAGGTGGCACAGACTTGCTGATGTGGTGACTTTCTGTGAGCTTTAGAAAATGAACACCAAATTTCACCAAGCAGCCTTTTGACTAACACCCCAGGAGCGCTGATGTAGAATCATTTATTTGTGGAAAAGATAATCATAAATCCGAGATCAGACCCCTCCAGCCCTGCTGCTGTCTAAAAAGGCTGCACCCGGTGTTCAGCTACACGGTGAAGTTAGAATATTAAGGGCTGCAATATTATGTCGGAGCATGAAACGGTTTTATCTTGGAGGTTTAATCTTGCCATCATTTTTAAACATTATTTTTTGTCAAACCTATGAATCATGCATAAAATATGTGAAACCACACACCTAAAAATCCACGTTTTAAGAATCACATTAAGATATATCATGTGTAAAAAGTCTGGTAAATTCAGTCTTGTTTTCATGGATTATTCTAAAATGTGTGATTGTGTGGTCTTTTTGTTTCTCCGGTAATCTTCCAATTTCCTTCAGCGTTAATAATGTTTCTGAGTAAGTCCTTTATGTGGGTGGCGACTAAATCCCTTCTACTCAAAACTGCTCTTCTGATCTTTATGGATTTGGTTCTATGTAACTATAATATTCCTACAATACGTGATATAAGGAACAGCAAACTTTGAAACTCCTATACACTTTAACATGACCTAGTTTAAAATAATGTTTTACGTATGTGTCTGTAGGCAAAGGACATACCGTGTTGTTCTTGGCGATCACAAGATCTCTCAGCATGAAGGAAAGGAGCAGTACATCTCTGTCAGCCGCATCTACATCCACCCCAACTGGAATTCCAACATGATTTCAAACGGGTAACTAACCTACATAAAAGTATAATTGTTTTGCAATTCATCTACATGGTGAATACATCCAAACACCTAATGATCCAGATACTGATACTGTGTCTAAATACTATTTTAACTGGTTTTCAGCAATACAGTCATATTACAATCACAATATTCTCAGAAAATAAACAGAAATTGTGCACTAAAATCTGCAGAGAGGATGTGTTAGAGCAGGAAACCCCTATTATGTGCAAACCTATGCTGTGTGGGGGGGGTCTTCTTATTTTCACCAACAAAACATGCAATTTAGCCAGAGATCTCTAAACCTTTGCATAAGACTCTATGGTACATAATACCTATACAGGGTGACACAGAAAATCGGGGACTTTTGGCAAACAAATAAAAATAGAATACATGCAACAACAAAAAATTTTATTGACAGTAACTGAACCACTACAACTTGCCTTTTAAGAAACAACAATCCAAATTATGAATTTCCCCTTCCTTGGTGCTGCCAACTGTACATGGCTGCCACTACGCACCTCAAAAGTTCCCGTTTTTCTGTGTCACCCTGTTTTATGACTATACTGTAAAAATTCGAATAGACTATTTAGGATAAAAAATGAGAAGCTAGTTCCTGCTGGAAAATTTGGCAGATCATGCCAGATGAGTTAAATTTTGCTATGATGACTCCATGATAAAACTTTTTTAACCTTGTGGTGCTTCTGAAGTGATCTCCAAGGTCATCGGTTGCTACGATGCGCTTTGGCATAGCAGCATCGCTTACGTTCCAAAATTAAGCTGAACATATATTTTGCTGTGTAATAACCTACCAAAATCTCACACCATTAGGATTACACAGTACGTAAGGCTATATAATTATACACACAGTATTTCATTTTCTCAGAGCCAAGAAGGCCTAGGCCCCTTCTCAACTGAATTTTCACCGTTATCGCTGCAGTCTTATACAAGACTAGGGTTGAACTCTAAGCTTAGCTGTGTAGTATTGGTTGATTGAGATACCTAAATAAAACTGATAAAGTACTAGAAAGTATATTGTATTGCAGTCTGCAGTCTATCCCAGCATGAGTTACTGGTGTTCCTGGTATCTGAAATAGATCAGATTAGGCTAAAAATAACAGTCCCTGGGCTGCGTTCTCTTGATTTCAGGTATGACATTGCTCTGCCCTGTCTGTCTGCGGACGCCGCTCTGAATTCCTACGTCCAGCTGGGTTCTCCGCCTCCCTCCGGTCAGATCCTGCCCCACAATAACCCCTGCTACATCACCGGCTGGGGCCGCACTCAGAGTGAGCGATAACTGGGCATCATCTGGCAGCCAGACATGCCCTACTTCAAGCGACTTTTGTGAAAACTGACCGTTTTTTACACTTATGGCTTCTCTGGAAACATCACTGTTCTAGTGTTTGGGCTAATGTTTGTCTTTAACCGCCTTCGTGTTCATTGCTTTAACTACAGCTGGAGGATCCCTCTCCTCTAACCTGAAGCAGGCCTCCCTGCCTGTCGTGGACCACAAGACCTGCTCCAGCAGCCGCTGGTGGGGAGGTTCGGAAAAGCCCACTATGGATTGTGCTGGAGGTGGAAGTTTCTCAGGATGCCAGGTATTGCAGTTTCACCCTGTAATAATGGCCCTGGTGTTACTGGATTGATAACGCCTTCTTGTAATCCTGAATTCGTATGAAATGAGAATCAGTGTACGATCTAGACATAAGGTCCCGATCAACCACACTGACCTTATATTCTACAATAAGCATAAAATCTCAGGTAAAATATTTAGCAGATTTAAAAATTCTCAGAATGATTTATGGTGAGTAAACGTATTAAAAAATATGTTGTCAAAAAATTAGCCAAGATTTCAATAGAGACGCTCCATTTTGGTCTGAATGGAGGTGTTATCAATGGCAAAGCAGTTCAGACACAGCAGTATAACTTTAAATGTAACTAAGGAGACATTCGAAAAAATATAGCCTAATTAAAAGGAACATCCCTGAAAATTTTACTTAGGTATATGAAACTGAATAAACTGGGTAAATGTAGCTACGCTGTGAAACAGTTTGTTTAAACTGAATAGTTTCCAGGGCTTCCTTAATATTTTGAGTTAATTGAACTTCTAACAGTAAGTAAACAGAATAAAAATCTATTAACTTATTATTTGAAGTTTAAATGAACTAAAGGCAGGCCAAACCCTCACTTTTTAAAAGTTAAAGCACAATTTTTACAGTGCAGTTAATCATGTGCCACTCACAAGAACTGTATTTTTACGCTCCTCACTCCTCTTTTCTACAGGGTGACTCTGGTGGCCCCCTGAACTGCCAGGTCAATGGAAAATACTACGTCCACAGAGTCACCAGATTCGTTTCTGCTCAAGGCTGCAACGTGCAGAGGAAGCCCACGGTCTTCAGCTGCACTAACTCTAGACGCTAGAACATCACGAAAACTGCTTTGGTTTTGGTTATTTCTTGCAGACCATGAAATAAGAACAAGACAGAAGATAAGGAGCATCCTGGAGCTTCAAGTCCACTTCAGTTACCTTGGATCTGACAACACACAAAATAATGTTCAAATTAAGCTTCAGCAACTGTTATCATCATTAACAAACCTGCCACAACTGTTGCTGTACAACTGTGTTTATGTTAAAATCAATACTACATTCAGATGCCAGTGTTCATTATGTGCACTTGTAAAACAGCATTTAATATTGAATGCAAATAATATTGCAAACACAGCTCTGCAAAACCGTACAGAAAATATTAGAAATATACATCTCATCTCAGCATTTTTCACTGATCCACAGGCAGTCAATTTATATTCTGATGTATGTTCAGATCCACAGGTCCAATCACAAACAGTACATTTGATTGTCAGAGCTGTCAGAGGATCTTAACGTTAGCCCATTTTCTGACAGCCAGAGGATGTGGCACATTTTTAAAAGAGCGTTTCGTTCCACATTCCATTGGCTTGAAAATACTGCTTCATTAAATAATTCCATATTATAGAGTTCATGTCACCAATCAAAAATGTCTCCAACTGACATCAGCTTTTGTATCACACATGATTACACACATTTACACCAATTAAAAACACTGAAAATGTTTGATACAATAACTGTAACTGTAAATGTTCCCATTTTTGGCAGAATTCAAATATGAGTGGGGTCCTCGGGTTACGACGCAGTTACGTTCCTTCGACAGTGACGTAACCCGAATTTTAGTGTAAGTTGAAAGATACTCTAGCCTCAGTCACTTACCAAACCGAACACAGCTGTAAAATCATAATCTAGATCATAAAAACACAACTAAGCCACAGAAAAAGGTAGAAAGTAGAAATATACTCTGACTTTCGTTTAGGAGCCAAAAAGTTGCCAAACAAAGCAACTCAAACTGGGGGGCAGCAACTCCCTCACTCATTACTGTGTATTCTTACAGCGCACGCAACCAAACTAGTTTGGCCACGTAGTCTGGAAGTGCAACGCTAACGACGTAAACCAAAACACTCATGTCTCAATATTTACGTTTTTTTCAGAGCGAGCAATGTAAACTCGAAATGTCGTATGTCGTAACGGCATAACCCGAGGACCCCCGTACAGTTATAGTTATAAGTCTTCTGCCAAAACAAGCATGTCCAGCATCTTTGATACTAGACAATCAACAACCTGCAACCACTTAACAAGCACAACGGCTCTTTCACACATTAACTTGGTTTACCTGAGGACTATAACGCACAGAGTTTTGGTTTAGCAAGTCAGCTTTATGGTTTTCAGCATCTAATTGGCTACTGTGCAAAAGTTTTAGGCTCCTGTTTAAAAGGTTTAAAGCCATTTATCTAAGCAGTGAGGGACTTTCTGTCAGCTACTACACAAGTTAACATTAAAGGAAATGCTAAAAAAACAGAAAACATTAAATAATATCAAGATTTGATACGTGAAGTTTTGGGAACTGGTGAGGAGAACACAGGTTCAGTTCCTGATTTCACCTCCAGTCATTGTTTAGATTTGTGAAACTCCATCAGCAGCTCCTGGTTCAATTTTAAAAAGGACTGATTATGTCAAACCAAGTATTTGAGGTACTTGGGGAGAACTACAGTTCTATGAGGAGGTGGACAAATAAAAACACTTTTTCTGTATAAATGTTATTTGTATATATTCTAATACCAGCTTTTAAATACATACTACACAGCTAAACAGGTCTTAAATATACTTTTCTCGGCTGTCTAAGATTTTACATTGTACTGAAGGTATGAATGAAAGTATTATGGATCTGTTTGTCCATTACACCATTAAATGCATAACAGAAACACCACCCAGACAGAATTCTTTTTTAACAAAGATGTTTCACTAGACTATTAATCTATCAACTTTATATCTTCCCCATATGCGTTCTATGTATGATTTCACTATCCTGTATGCTCACAGCATAAAAACTGCAAAAACTGCACTCTCTGATAGAGTCAACCTGTATCACAACACACACATTAAAAGCAATCTGTACTTGACCTTTGTTTCTTTATGGCTGCTTTAATTCTCTTATTCAGGTTGCTCTGTTCAAACACAGCACTGTGTGTGTTGCCAGATGTTTTTCATGTATTTGCTACACAAACCAAAATAGACACGACACCTGCTCAGGACTAAAGAGTTCATTCAACTAAACTGATATCCACCTTTTGAACCAAGTGTAAATGTGTGATTTAGTGAAAGCAGCTTTCTTAAAAAAATGCTACACGTCTATCAGAGGATACCTCTGTTTCATATACGCAGTTACAGTCGTAACTTTGAATGTAAATGTTCTCATTTTTGGTCTTCTGCCCAAAAAAGCATGCCCAGCTTCATAGATTTTTGGCACTGGATTTCGTTAAGATCCCATTTTGTGATCACATCTTACTCCACACATACTCCACACTGCACTATGTTGCAGTTTAGTTTAAATGCGTCAGAAACTCTCTTTCACAGATTAAATCTGTGCAATACCATTCAGTTTACCTGAGGCCTACTCTTAAACTTTCTGTTTAGTGGGGTGTATTTGTTTGACGTGAAGTGAAGTGAAAGTGACCATTCTGTCATACGTGAACACACCGCAGTACACAGTTTGAAATTCTTCCTCGGCATGTAACCCATTTAACCCATTTAACCCATTCACCATGTGAAGCAGCAGGCAGCCAGGAACACAGTGCCCAGGGAGCAGTATGTGGGGACGGTACCTTACACAAGGATAAATCAGTGGTGCTTAGCAGTCTTGGGATTCGATCCCACGACTTCCTGAATGCCCTAACCACAAGGCAACCAGCTGCCCATGTTGGAATCAATGCCTGGACCAAAATAACTGTATTTTTCTGATTAGTGATTATTTACATTAGCATTATGTGCTAGTCTGAGCAAATGTCTAAAATAGATCATTCAAGCATGGTTTGAGGCAATGGATGAACTTGCTGATGTTCTGACATACACAAGCTGTGTATTTAATATACAAACTCAGATCAAAGAAGACAGAAGCACTAAACCCTGAGTTCACTCTTCTACCCAACATCTACCTTTTTGACATAAGTGTGCTTTACTGAAACCAGCGTTCTTCAAAAACCACTATAACGCTTGTGTAGAGCATTCCTCTGTGGTTCTGCTGTTTTGCAGCATTTGCAGTGATTTCACGTCGGATATTTTAGTTTCACAACAGACAGAATGATCTGTCTTGGGGTCGAGTTGGCAAAGTGAACATGCCAAATGATGCTGGTTCGCTAGACTGCTGTCAGCCATTTACACACATGTCAAACCATTAAGCCAGAATGTCTGACAGTCTCCTACAGAGCCCTGGACGTTGTCCATAATTCATCTGGGCCAGAGGTGTCTCTGTTAGCTGCTTAAAGCAAATCAGGGAGCAAAACACTCCAGAAAATGGACCACAGCGGCCAATGTAAAACGTGAACAACACACTGAGAAGCTTTAGAGTCACACAGCAGTCACTGCCAAAAAAGAAAAACAGGATAGAAACATTTCTAGGATTTCTCCCTTATATCAGCCATATTATTAGGCTTAAAAACCATGTCCTTGCAATCTGAAGTCTGTTTTAAAGCTACTTTGACTGTGTATATTAACTGCCTTATTTTGGCGATTATTATTACGATTATAATATGTACATGCTTATGAAGGTAGGTCTCTGCATTTAAACTGATTGGACAACAGAAGCTCCTAAGTCATAAACAGCAGAGCACCCCTTTCCGTCTACAGAGGGGAGTCTGGGATGTTATGAGTAATTTAAATGGTCACAAAAATATCCCTGTGTTTTTTTTAAACAGAAGCTCCTTAAGCACCCAGGAGATCAGGCTATACCCTCAACCGAGCCAAGCTTGCTTTGTGTGGTGTCTTCAGTCTGTAAACTGCAGGTCTGCTGATACTCCTGCAAGATCTTCACCACACTCGTATGGCCAAACTGCACCGCATCGTCCAGAGGGATGTTTCCCCACCTGGACACACAGGAGATACGTTTATCATATAGATACCTCAAAAGATATCGCAGCTCAAAAGGCTGAGGAATTATTTTGGATTATTAAAAGCCTTTAACCTGTCTTTCGCAAAGGGGTTCACTTTGCAAGTCTGTGTTAAAAACTGCACAACATCCACATGGCCTGAAATAAATAAAAAAAACAGCTTCTCAGGTTGGGAATCTTCTGGTCAATTATTAGACAAATTTTTATAGCATGTAAATTAGGGCTATATATATATATATATATATATTTATATGTACACACACACACACACATACAGATACATACACATATATGAATTTTCCTACTGTAAGAGAAAGTATCTTTTATCATTATGCAAACTAATAATAAACTTCATATGTACACACTACTTATTTACAGATGCTTATTTATAAACTGTGCTCTTCAAAATTATTTGAACATTTCCCCACCTTCTGCAGCAGCAACATGAAGCGCTGTACGACAGTCATAATCCTTCTGGTCTAAATTCATGGATGACAGGGCAAACCTGAGGGAGAGGAGATTCAAAATAAGAGATGCACAACAAGAACAGAAACAGTCACAGTAAAATTTCATTTAAAAAGAGGGTCTAATATCTAGTTATGACTGCTAAGTACTGAATTACCTCCTGAGGGCTGAAACATCTCCACTATGAGCGGCAAACATCACATTCACCACAGACTTGTTCTAAAAAGAGTTGATTAAAAAAGAGAAGGGAGAAAGCAATATCAAAGTTCCTTACATTGCGGGAAATACAACTGATGAAACCGCTTCTGTAACTCACCAAACGTATTGCTAACATACTTTTACAAATGAAAGATCCTTAATGATTGTGTGTGTATTAAAAAAATACAATTACATGTAATGAGCTTCAATTTGTATCCAGAAGGCAGACAAATTAGTACAAAAAATCCAGTCATTACAGGAATCTCAAATATACAAATGATTGCTTGTAAAAACAGAAAGAACCTCAGGACATACGTACTTCTTTCAAAGAAAATCAATGAAAAATGTATTAAGTATTATGCAATATGTGTGTATGCCTAAGTTCCATATTTGTGCAGGGCGAGATAAATTTTTTATGAATCTATAGGCTAATTACTGTACTGATTATGTAAGATTACATAAGAAAATGATTTTGTTATGCTATGCAAAATGTTGCACTTTGATGTTTAAGATGTTTAATCATATACAGCTCAGAAAAAAATAAGAGAGCACTGCAAAAATGTTTCTCAGGTTTTATCTTTTATAGGTGCAAGTATTGAACTAAACAGCTTTGCCTTAGTTTTTGACAACTGCTGACAATATTTCTCCTAATTTCCAAATAAAAATATTGTTCTTTAAAGCACCAAAGAAAACAAATCTCTTGTTCACTCTTAAACAAAATAGCAATAATTACCGTTGACGAACTTCTAGTAGTGTTTTACCATCCAACTGGTCTCATTGTGAGAGGAGAGTGTCGATTACAGCAGTGTTTT
>JBBPCX010067588.1:0-13088 GCA_037974365.1 Hydrocynus forskahlii | reverse complement strand
AGAGAGAGGGAGAGGGAGAGGGGGAGAGAGAGGGAGAGGGGGAGAGAGAGAGAGAGGGAGGGAGAGAGAGAGAGGGAGAGAGAGAGACAGAGAGAGGGAGAGGGAGAGGGGGAGAGAGAGGGAGAGGGGGAGAGAGAGAGAGAGGGAGGGAGAGAGAGAGGGAGAGAGAGAGAGGGAGAGAGAGAGGGAGAGAGAGAGAGAGAGAGAGAGGGAGAGAGAGAGGGAGGGAGAGAAAGAGGTGTTGATGGTGTTTTTTCTCATTACAGTTTTTCTCAAGACTGGCCTCTGGACCCTGAATCACATTACAGTTCCATTATTTTACAAGTCTGTGATAAATTGGGGTCTCAGCTAGACCTGTCTCACACGGCTGTAAGCAGCCGTTTTCGGCTCTGTTAGAGTGCTCGGTGTAGAAAAACAGTTCTGTGATCCTTTTCAGTGGGGAGCATGTCTTAATAGTCGAAATAGTCAAACACACTTGATCGGGTGTACTTTGCTTAGGGGTATGAATAATGAAACAAAAGGAAGTCAAATCCTATATTTAACTTCAAACTGTCTAAATATGCCTTAACGACAAGGACATTTTTTACCATAATTTGTAAAATTTGACCCTTCCCAGGCAACAATCAACTACAAATGCTCTAAGAACATTGCTGGATGTTCATGCTCTCTTTTGCTCTTGTGTTCTCTGACTGGTTTATTTATTAAAAAATTGGATGCAGGTTCTATAATGCAGGTTCTATAATGGATGCAGGTTCTATACTGTATTGGGATCTGATCATGGACAGTGCGGCATTGTAAATGTTTAAGTGATTTTGTCTCACTTTCAAGAAAACACCTTGCAGTCATACATATCATTACATACAGAAGTTTATTGACAAACAATTCACTGTAAAAGTCCCATTTTAGGGATTTAAGACACATCCCACCTATTATTGTATAGGCAACGGTGAAAATGAGACATTACTAAATATCTGAATGTCATGAACTCTTTAGGAACGTTAGGAATTAATCAAAAGTATTCTTATTTTTTCCACTCTCAGTAATATATTCTTCTGGTCAGTTTTATCTGTATAGCTTTTTATTTATTGGACTTTTATCTCTTTTGGAAGTCTAGAATTTACGTTATGATAAATTAAGCTGTTTCTTCTCAAGAGTTTTTTTTTTGTTTGTTTTTGTATTTTGTTTCAGGTTTACTTTATGTTGCCCTTTCTGTTTGTCTATCAGGTCGTATTTCCTTGCTTGTCCAGCACTTTGGTCAGCTGTTATTGTTGTTTTTAAAGTGCTTTATAAATAAACGTGACTTGACTTGACTTGAACTAGATCCATTGGGGTTGTTTGTTATAAAACATATCATAGAACATGAACGGTCCTACTGCTGATTTTTTGTTAAATCAGTAAAGTGAAACAGACCTCTGAGTTTTTCTCACCCATGTGGAGTATTTGAGTATTGGAAATAGAATTGGATGGTATATTTAAAAATGAGATTTGCTGAGGAAGTGAACTTTGTGTCTCTGTTTCTTTCTCACTCTCTCTTGCTCTCTTTGTCTCTCTCCATCCCTCTCTTTCTGTCTAATGCAATCAATCCATCAACCAATCAATTACTCATACAACCTTTATTTAAAATTGGATTAAAGAGTACATTGAGGATGACCTTTATTTACAGTGTAGTTGGGTAGAAGAAAATGGGCATGCAAAAATGAATTATGACTGTTTTGGCTACACAAAAGCACACCTCATAAGAATGACTCAGGGAAATAGTCCAAAGAAAATATAGAACATGGGTCCCTTACTTGCATTCAGTTTTATTAAACAAGAAAGAGATATAACTTAGTGAAAGATCTGCATTAAATAAATTATGACTTTATATATTGTTCAGTTTGTTTACATTGGGACATTACACCAACAGGGACTTTCATGACATTGCATTCAAATATAGACTTAATATAGAGTTGGTCCCCCTTCTGCAGCTACAACAGCTTCCACTCTTCTTTAAAGGCTTTCCACGAGATTTTCGAGTTTCTGTGGGAATTTGTGCCCATTCATTCTGTAGAGCATTTATGAAGTCAGACACAACAATCTCTGTTGCAGTTCATCCCGAAGATGTTGGGTGGGGTTGAGGTCAGGACTCTGTGTGGGCCAGTCAAGTTCTTTCACACCGAACTCATCCAACTGTGTCTTTATGGAGACTGGGGCATTGGGGCACAAAGTTGGAAGCATGGCGTTGTCCAAAATGTCTTGGTATGCTGAAGCTCTTCACTGGAAGTAAGAAGTAAGGGGCCCAGCTCAAACCCTGAAAAGCTGGTGTGTCCCAATACTTTTGTCCATATAGTGTATCTTAGCACTTCGTCTTAATTGAAAGAGAAAAGTTTGTGCACCACCGGCAAGTCTCCGCGCGGGGGCGCTAAAAGCTGACCGGTGAAATGGTGAAAGGCGGAGTCCTGCCGAGCGCGAGCTGCACCGGAATGCGCGCACACGCACACGCACGCTCGCGCGTAGAGAGCTGTTCGGAGGAGCCGAACGTCTGAGGAGGCGCGGGCTGTACTGGCGCTCCCCGGCGCTGAAGTGTGTGTGAGAGTGTGTGTGAGAGTGTGTGTGCAGGACCAGTTGTCGTTCTGTTGATGCGATGCCACGGGACCCGATCTGAGAGGAGACAGGTGCGCGAGCGCAGGAGAGTAGCGTTTGAGCTCCGGCACGGGAGGGAGGACAGGGGGGCGTTGGACCACGCGCCATTGGACCCCCTTTTTTCCCCCTCTTCTATTTTTTTTAAAGACCCTTCATACGCCCGTTCTTGTTCTCCTTCTTCTTTCCTCTCGTTCATTCTGGATTGTAGTTTGTGCAAGGAGACGCCAAAGAGACCCTCGAGACCCCTCGAGACAGGGGCTGGCGCGCGCGCACCTTTCAGGACCCGGTAAGTATGCAGAGCTCGGTGGTGTGTGCTTCTCCAGATGTGCGTGTGTGTGTGTGTGTGTTTGTGTGTGTGTGTGTGTGTGTGTATCTGTGCTCTTTTGACAGAGGCGCGTGCGTCTTGGTTGTTTCTTCTGGTGGGTTTTTTGAGGGGTGATGAACGTTCTGCAGGCCGGTTAAGAGGGTCTTGGTGGTCTGAAGGAGAATGACAGAGTGCAGGGCTGCAGAAGCACAGTCTGCCCCGTACAGAGCTTTTAACTTTTATTTAGAATGACTGCTAAACACTGCCACTGTTATCTAATTTAGTATCTCACATATGGTTGTTGTTGTTTCTTTGTGGTGTTGTTTATTATGCAGTTCATTGCAAATGTAATGAAAACAGTAATTTCAACACATGCGTCATAAACATATGAATTAAATGGATCAGTTCTTGCTGGAGAGTGTTGATCTGATGCTTTAGATGAAAACCATCCACACACTTCCGCACAGAGACAGTGGATGGGGATCTGTGAGTGAGCGTTTATTAGACTGTGCGTGTGTGTGTTTAAACAGGTTTTTAGGGGTGATCAGCGGAGTGTGTTGTGTCGAACTCTGCGTTTGCTCCTTTTGGACAGTTTGGTGGCTTTGTTGTGTGTGTTATTGCTTTGTCTCCTGCTGTGCTGCGCCTGTCACTTCAGTCACACACACACACACACACACACACACACACACACACACACACACACACACACACACACTCACACACATGCTTCGGCAGCTGCTCTTTCTTTGACACTAAGTCGAATGTGTCCTCTGTTGCGACGCCTGTTCCTTCACACACGTTCATGTTCCCTCTCCCTCCGCACACACACACACACACACACACACACACACACACACACACACACACACACACACACACACTTTCACTGACACTGAGACAGTTGTGTCCCATGTAACAACAAATGTCCCCTCACACACTAATTGTCTTTCAACCTTCGTTCTCCCTGTTTCTCTCCCTTTCTCTCTCTCTCTTTTCCCAAATCTCTCCCTCTCTTCTCTTCTTTATCTCTCTCTTTTTCTCTCCCCTGTCTTCCATGTCTCTCATTACTCTCTATTTCTTACCTACTCACATCCTCTCTTTTTCTGTTGTCTCCCTTTTCTCAACATCCCCTTTTCTCTCTCCTTTCTTTTTCTCTCTCTCTCTTCTGTCTGTCTCTCCTTCTTTCCTATTCAATCTTCTCTCCCCTCTTCTCCTCTTTCTTTCCATTCTGTTTTCTTTCTATCGCTGTTCTTTCAGCTTCTATTCTTTTTTCAATTTTCTCAGTCCAGCTCTCTGTGTATCTTTCTATACGTCCCACACACAAACACATACGCTTTTTTTTTTTCAACGCCCGTGACAGTTGTGCGCCGTTTCACTACACCTGTCCCTCACACACTCATTTTCTATGTCTCCTTTTGCCTCTCGCTCTCTCTCACTCGCACACACACACACACACACACACACACACACACACTCTTTCTTAGACACAGAGTAAGTCTTCCCACTTTTCTCGGATGTAAAAGCAGTTGTTGAATGGCCGGCCCCAGAGCAGTGCGGTTTAGTTTCTCTGTCTCTTTCTGCTGTGTGGCTTCACTCCTGTTTCAAATTCAAATCGCCATTCAGTTGCCTTTTGTTGGTCTGTGAGGTCTGCGGACCAGAAAGGGTTGAAAAAATAAGTGAAGCCCCACAAGGGTCAGCGCGCCCCGAAAGGAGAGTGAGAGCAAGGAGAGAAAACCTGAGAAAAGAGGAGAAAGTGAGAGAAAAGGGAGGCAACATAAAGACAAACGAGAGAAGGAGAGAAATAAAAACTAAAATCTACTGGAAATGAGAGAAAAAGGAGAGAGGGGAAGAGAAGGCGGAGAGAAGACTTGAGAAAAGTGGAGAAAGCGAGAGAAAATAATGACCAAGGGAGAGGGAGGGAAAACTACAAAGGGAGCAAAAGGAGACGGAATGAGAAAAGACGAAAAGAGGAGAACATGAAGAAATTCTGCTGGAAATGAGAGAAACAGAAGATGGAGAGAAAAGAGGAAATGAGACGAAAGGAGGGAAAAGGGAGAGGAGAAGAGACATAAGGAAACAAAACAGGACAAAGGACGAGAAAAGGAGATGGAGAGACAAAGAAAGAGGAGTGAGAGACAAATGGAGAGAAGAAAGTAAAAAAAAGTTAACAGACAGAGATGAAAGGAGAAAATAAGGGAGGGAAAAAGGAGCAAAAGCGAGGAGAGATGGGCAGAAAAAGCGAAAAAGGGAAAAGCCGCCTGCAGTGAAGGAATAAAACTGTCTGTCTTGTGCTGACCGTTTGCTACAGCCTCTGCTCCTCTGGGGGTGCTTTACACTGTTGGAACAGTGTTGTGAAGATTTGATTGCCTTCAGCCACGAGAACATGAGTGAGGTCAGGGGCCGATGTTTTGGACTCACAGGGCTCGCCGCAGTGTTGGGTGTACAGTGGTATTGGCATTGGTTTCTGCCAGTAAGCCGTGACGTGTCGGTGCTGCCTTTTAAGGCCGTCTAGGCTGTGCATGAGTGAGCGCTGACAAGGAACTTTGTGTACCAGCACTAACAGGGTCTCTCCTACCTTCTGCTTCGGCTCGGAGACGCGGCTCCGGACAGTCGTTCTTGATTTACTGTTGCTTGGTCCCACTATTGTGCTTCTGTTTCCTGCAGTGATTCACCGGCCTGTTTGGGGAGCGTCCTTGAGTTTCCAGAAACAGAACGCTCTTCCTTTTGAGAGAATTCCAGTCGTTAAAACAAATCATCATAGTACAATCATTCTGATACAATAAATTGGTGAAACATCTCATCAGGCAGCAAACAGTTTCATATAGAAACAGTTTCATTCAGCAAACAGTTCACATTAAACCGCTCTGAGGGCTTTGGGATTTAATCCCATGGAGTTCCTCTTTAACACAAACCTACAATAACTTACCACATGCTCACAAACACCCGGTATTGTTAATCACATGCTCAGCTATAATACCTGTCGACACACACAAGTCATGAGTGAAGTCTTGAGGAACAGTGGAAGCATATAACATTTCGACACCCTTCACCTTTGGCTTTCTCATATGAAGAGTGTGCATATCCATATTGGTCATAGTCAAATGTATCAGTGGAACTGGAGCTTTCCGTGTGCTGTTCTGTTTTCTATTACTCTTACAGAAGCTCTTTGCTGCCCTTATTGTTGGATGTACAGTGATTGATTCAAGTGGGAAAGGTGAGGTAGACCTTCTTTATAGAATGAAAGCCTTTATTGGAGCATGACTATGGACAACAAATGCTTTTGTGCAATTGGAAGGTCATGGGTTTGAATCCCAGGTCTTCCAGTGGCACCGCTGGGTTACCATTGAGCATGGTACCGTCCCTACACACTGCTCCCCGGGCGCTGTGTCGCTGCCAAACCACTGCTTCTCTCGGTGAATGGGTTAAACGCAGAGAAAGAATTTCACACTGTTCAAGTGCCATTTTAGTGTTTGCCCGGCTCTTGCTCAACCTTGTTAGGCTTGTTAATTTGTTGTTGAGAGCAAGGAATACTCCAAGAGGTTCTGAAAAGCATCCAGAGGACCTAAGCTACATCTCGGGGTCAAACAGTGAAGCCGAATCAACAGCAAAGCCATCGGTGGGTTTGTACTCGTCCTGCTTCTCTGTAGCGCTGGCTGTATTCTGTATGGCTTTAATGCTCTTCACACTTAACATGCTGTTCAGTGGAGCTGCGCTAATCTTCAGCCTGCACCGTGCGTTAGGAACCGTACTTAATATGGAGAGGGGAGTGTGTGTGTGTGTGTGTGTGTGTGTGTGTGTGTCTTCTCCAGCACCCCAGAACCTCCCACTGCTCATATGGCAACCTCAACCACCTCGTAATTACGACAGCATGTTTGGCATAGAGAGGGAGAAAGAGAGAGAGGGGATGCAATGAGAGTGAGATAGAGAGTGATAGAGAGAGAGTAAAAGAGAGTACATGCGCACACACACACACACACACACACACACACACACACACACTCACACAGGGAGGAAAGTCCTGTGCTGGGTTTCTGAATGGTCACCCTGTGTGCATGTGTGCCACTGCTGTAGCCGCTGTGCCCAGGGAACAGGTGCTGTGGTCACAGGGGGCACACACTCACACACACTAACACAAACACACACACACTCACACACACACACACACAGTTGCCTCCAGGCTTTTGCGTCACCTGCTCCTATCAGGGGCTGCTAGCTGCAGAATGAGCGTAGAGTATATTAGAGATCGCTATCCAGTGGCCCCTCGGCCCCTCAGCTAGCATGTGCACACACACACACATACACACACACACACACACACACACACTATTCCTTTACACCGAACATGTCAGATAGAACATGGACTAAGTGAAGTATTAATGTCATTTTGACTGCATGAGAGAGTGACCCCAGTGGTCAGATTTAAGACTGTCTAAGGTAATGAAAATAGGGAGCAAGAATAAAATAAGGTAAAAAAAAGAACGAGAGTGGGATGCAGTGTAAAATCTGACCAAAGTAGGAGGCAAGCTGTGAGAACCCAAAAGTACATTTTTTTAACCCAGTCTGAGCCCGACACGTATTTGGAAAAGGAGGTCAGCACCCGACTGAACCTGATGCAGGTGGTCCGGTCTCATTGGGCATGGACAAATAATTCAAGCTGTAGTGTGACTGTGTCTAGAAAGACTAAGAGTTACTGCCTTTCCCTACTGATCCTCCTCCGCCCCTCCGTGAACCGGGAACTGATTTTGTGAACACTTACCTGCTGTCCTCATAGCACTGGACACTTTGTGCTGGGGATACATGAGTGTTTGCTTCCCAAGAAGTCTTACAGGTGAGCTTGGGGGACTCCAACTATACATTAAATCCTGTTTATATGGTCTCTTATATAGTGTTTAATGTATTTTGCACTTCTTTTAAAATACATAAAAACTCAGAGGAGAGGACCACACAATTAATAAATTGTGGCATAGCACCTACAGCTGGCCAGCTGGAGTATTAGGGGTGGGCTTTCCACCGGGCGTGATTGGCCCGGTGTATTAATTCTGGGCATCACATGTGACTTTGAAGCGGCTCAGCTGTCCTATTTAATTGCTCATTCTCTCTATTCTGGTTCTCTCCACGATACTTTAGCGTTAGAGATGGGAACCTGTATTAAACTGGTACTGATTTCTGACTGGTCAGTACCAAAATATGGAACAATTCCTGGACAAACGGTGCTGCCATTGGTATTTATGTAGAGTTGATGCATGCTAGCATAGCTGGCATTTTCAAATGCTAGACTGGATCAGTGGGAAGGACAGGACCGTTGCTCTCTGCATCACAGCAGACATTTGTAGCAACTGCTCTTCTAGAACCTCTGGAAACAATTCGGCTTGTTTTTTTCTTCAAAAAAGGCAGGAATAAAATAACGGTTGAATCTGTTCATGTTTTCATACAATGTCTTTATTTTTTGTAGCAAATTGTGGAGACTAGTATCAATAAGAGTATCGATAAGTATTGGTATTGATAGGCAGTATCAGGGTCTATCGGTATTGATTCCCATTACTGTCTAGTGGAACAAAGGAACTGTAGGAAAGGAGGGAGGGGACAGGAGCAGTGGCAGAAGTGTTTGAAAACAGAACAATTGAGCTTTTCCTCTTTGTTGAATAAGCGCCTGACGAGAGGGAAGCTGGTCTCGCTATTTATTGGCTTTGCTGACATATGGTACTTTTTCACAGCCTTCAACCGAAAAGCTGACCTTTGGTTTAACTGTGCGGCTTAAAAGCTCGCTGCATGGGCTAGAGGAGTGTTTCTCAGCGGCAGTGCACGCTGTTCCACAGACAGTCAAAAGAAATGCACCTAAGAGAGAGTTTGAAAAGGCGTCATCTGGATGCTCCCAAAGACTTCTTAATGTCTCAGCTATCCTATTCTTCCTCCACATCTTTCTTATTTCTTTACTTCTGCATTTAAGAACTGACATTTCTCCATTGCCGTGGCTCTCAGTCTTATTCGCTCTCTCTCAGTGGGTTGTCATGCTGAAACACTCTGCCCACTGAGACTCTGAATGGGACAAATTGAGCGTAACAGTGTCACCACTTAGCGTGAGGAGGTCGCGGAGAGAGGAGGCCAATAGGGGAGTGGACCCCCCTCACACAATGTGTATGTGTGTGTCCATCCACATGAATGAAAAAGTGAACCACTGAAAAAACTCAACCAAAGGGGCCGTTTGACGTACAAATAGAAAATATGTCGACATTAACTCTCAGACCTAACATATCCTCAGTGATCCATTCAGAGTGTTTGCCTTTGTTCCCTTTAATTCATAAAAAGCTGCTTCCAAAGTTTTGTGCCATAAACAGCTAAATAAATAATAAACAGTTCAATCCTAAATTCAGGACCATTCAAAGTACCCATCTCAGTTTGAGAAAAAGATCCAATCTCTGATTGTATGTATAATATATACTTTTAATTATGATATTTACTTATATAAACTTTTAATTATTTGCAGGGAAACGTGTTGTCTCTGTAGCGATTGTTCTCTTTCTCTCTTTCTCTCTCTCTCTTTCCTGATCTCTTTCTCGCTCTGAGCCGTGTGCTGTGTCTTTACAATCCATTGTGAACAAGTAAATACAGTGATTTCGCATGAAACGTACATGGAACAGTGATTAGATTCTGTAAACAGCAGAATGGCATGGCAAGATCCATTTTTTTAATTTGGTGTTTATCGCCTTTTGGTCTTCATATATTTATAGGTAGAGAGATAGCTAGATAAATATAGATATATGTAGAATTCTAAGTAATACATAACAAAATGATGAGTAAATAGTGTTGGATGTGTGGGAGTATGTATCTGTGCAGTTCTCTGTGTGCATGTGTAAATGCTTTAGCAACACTGTAATGTGTTTAAGCTGCAAAAACAAATCAGTTAACTCTATAATGCTTATTATACTTGGCAACAAATCTTATCAATTAGTCAGCCTAACAACACTCATACTTAACATCCAACATTACAGTATGAAATATTATGCACGAGACATCTTGAAATATTTATCTAAGCTACATGGCTGGGATATGCAGTTCTATGGAAAATGTGGTTGATTTCTCTTTTTTTCTGGCTTTTTGTCCATACGAAAGCAGTACTTAAGGTCACTGAAACCTAAACTTTTGTAAATGTCCGCCACAAAACTGTTTTGCTTTACCTGGTAAAACACTCCATCTTTTTATAAGGCACCTGCACCTGCTCAGTGCTGTTTTGCTGTGCTAAGCTCCATGCAGGGTTTCCTCGCCTTCTTAAACATCAAATTCAAGGACTTTCCAGGCCCATTTTCCACAAGGTCCCAAAACAACATAATTTTAGACACAGATCAAGGTTGATTACTTACATCACTGTTCCCTTAGTGATATATATGTGTGTGTGTGTGTGTGTTTGTATATATATATATATATATATAACTACATTTCTCAAGTGTTGAGTTTAGAATGAAACATTTGAACCTAAATTGTATGATTTAACAGTGTAATTAACAAGGAATTAAAAAATGTAGTTCTCATGGGTTTCAGTTGGCCATAAGTGGTCACGAGGGAGTCAAGTGTTACAATTGGATGTATGGAGTATATTATTGATATATTTAATGAGTTGAAGTTAAAAATGAAAAGATCTGAAAAAACTCCAGACCCTTGGGAAATTTCATTCCATATGCATTAACAGCTAAAATGGTAAAATAAAAAAAAAAAAGCAAAGTGAAGTGGACACAAATGGCCCACAGGAGGGCCAGAGGGTTAAATATATATATAATGAGCCATGTCTATTTTCAAAAACTTGATTCTTGAATTTTGATTTTTCTCAAACTCAAGAACCCAGTTTTCAAAAACTCATGGGCTGGGTTTAGGGTGAGGTTGACAACTCTGAAGAGCTTGTTTCTATGCGGTCAGTAATGTCAATTTTCTTAATACTGTTACTGACCACAAACGATCATTCAGTTAGCTTTGTTTTACCATTAGAGGTAAAATAATGGGGTGATCAAACAATTATGGACGTAATCGAGTTACAGTAATTTATGATGTGTTCTAGTCATGTTAAATAAATGTTTTGGCAAAATAGCGAGAGAACAAGAGAGCGAGAGAGAGAAAATTTGTTTTTTGTTGTTTCCTGTCATATCTAAACAGTTCCTCCAGTTACATTTTTATATTCAGTGTATTTTTAACAATAATTCTGATTCAGCCCAAAATAATCTGATTGAACTGGATGGAATGGTGGTGAAATGAGCTCTGATGATGGACAGAATTGTTTCCTAAGGAACTAGAATAGCAGCGTATTGTTTGGAGACCAGTGTGTGTGTGTGTGTATGTGTGTATGTGTGTTTGTGTGTATGTATGTGTGTTTGTGTGTGTGTGTGTGTGTGTGTGTGTGTGTGTGTTTGTGTGTGTGTGTTTGGCCATGATTAATGTCACTGTTCCAGAACATTCCACCGTATCATTGAGAATTTATGTTTATGTTCGGTGAATGATGATGCGGGTGGTTGCTATGAGAGCAATAAACAGGTTGACAAGTGACCTTTCCTAACCACATTTCCCATGATCCCCTGGGCCTCCTGGGGTTAAAGGCAGCCCTGACCTGTTATTAAGTTCTTATATAGCAGGCAAGGGGGTCAAGCCACCTTCTATTAAATTGTAATATATCCTCTCTCTCTTTCTCTCTCTATCTTTCTCTCTCTCTTGCTCCCTTTCTCTTTCTCTCTCTTTCTCATATTTCTCTCTCCCCTTTCTCTCTCCGTTTTTCTTTCTTTCTTTCTTGTTTTTCTCTCACTCACTTCTCTTTCATTTTTCCTTTTCTCGCCTCCTTCTTTCTCTTCTTTTGTCTCCCTTGAGAGAGAGGGAAAGTCAAAGATAGAGGGAGAGAAAAGAGAGAATTGAGGGAGAGAGAGTGAAAGAAAGAAGGAGAGATAAGAGGAAGAGAATAGCTCATAATGAAGTGTAGGCTGATGCAGTTCTGATCATTACTGACAGATTTGTCATTGTTGGCCTCAGACTGCGGCCCACTCGTTTAAAGTTACACAACTAATTTCTTATCAGAGCAGTTTTGAAAGCGTGGGACCGCCAAATAACTTTAAACTCTCCTATGTGTTGTACGTATAGACGCTTTATACAGACGCCGGATTTCACTTGTGAATTTGCAAAACCTTAGCATTATTACATAGATAGCCATTGTCTTTGCAAAAGTCTTTAAAAGAAAATAAATAAAATGGGGCAACTATTGGTTTAGTGGTTTCCCCCGCGATCGGAAGGTCGTGGGTTTGAATCCCAGGACTGCCAGCGACACCACTGAGGTACCCTTGAGCAAGGTACCGTCCCCACACACTGCTTCACTCAGGTGAATGGATTAAATGCAGAGGACTCAAGTAATTTCCTCCGGGATCAATATAGTATATAAAACAAAATAAAAAAATAAAACTGCCAAAGATCCCACCCTGAGAATAAAGACAAAGGCCGCACTTTCATCCCCTAGTTTTAATGCCAGCATCTCTCAAACCTTTTCAGATGCTTAAAGCACTTTTGGCCTAGAAGAGTTTCAATAAGAGCTTTTAACAATTGTTTGGAAAAGAAAACTGTCAGATTTTACAGTTTTGGCAAAAGCAACTCTTTTTATGAAGGGTGACAGAATGAGTAAAAAAAAACTTCACAACCCAGACGTCCACTGAAGTCTCCGCTCTGCTCACACACAGCCTTGAGGCTCGTTATCCATCCATCCAAATTTTTTGTGTGGACATTCGCTCTGAATGGAAACATCAAGTTCACTATTGCAGTTGTGACACAGGAAAAATTAAGAAAAGCCACTGAACGTTTAATTTGCCCAGTGACTACATGTTTACTCTGTTCAGTGCAATCTCGACTCTTTATGGAGTGGTCTTCATGCCTGTGAATCATGGAATCTGAGATTCGGCTGCGTTTTCTGCGCCTCTCCTGATCCGTCACTGGGGGTCACCTATCGGAAGTTGTGCACATTCTTAGGAATTCTGACATTCCAGGAATTCCAGGAAAAGCACATTTTTGCGGGTGCAAAAATAGGTTGTAGATTTAATTGGAGTTTGTATATCCATATGTGTTGTGAATGCAGTAGTGTTTGTAGAGCAGCTTTTCTATGTGCTGTATTCCAGCAGCTTCACTCCTGATTCAGTTTCTGATGGAT
>JBBPCX010067587.1:0-13089 GCA_037974365.1 Hydrocynus forskahlii | reverse complement strand
ACAATTAAATATCTTCTCTCATAAAACTAGTGAATTCAAGTGCATTTTAATATTTTGAACGAAGTGCATGAACAAAGAGGAGGAACCGAACTCGGTCCTCTAGAAGTGGTCCAAAACGTGGACCAACAGAAAGGGGACTCAGTTCTTTTTTTGTTCACAGTGAGAGTTCGTTTGAAAGGGACTCTGTTCTCTTTCTGCTCCACTTCAGCGCAGATGGGGTCTCAGTTCTTTTTCTGTTCACACTTTAAGTTCCTCATCCAACCTGCCGCCGCTGTCTCTTCGCGTTCACCATTCTTGGGATTTTTTTCCCACATAAGAGCAGGTGGTTAAAAGCTCTACCAAAGTTCTACATTTTCCACAAAGATCGTTCTTCAGCTGATGGAGAGCAAAAATGTTTTCAATCTGAGCAGCTTGGTAGAGGAACTTTTTTATGATCATTGAACTTGAACTTTTTTATGATCATTTATTTGTTTATTAATATTTTTTAGTTATTTCTTTATTTTCGGTTGTTTCCCGCATAGACATATATGGTTTCCCACATGATCTACGTACGGTAAGCCTAGAGGGCCAAAACAGTCGAAGCGAACAAAACAGTCGGAGCTTTGTTTTTCAAAACGCGCAAGTTAACCAAACCGGGCCCCGGACTCAAAGCGAACCGTTCGGTTCATTTTAGAGAGTCTGAGTTCGTTTGGTGTGTTCACATATATGCAAAAAAATGCTGACTAATCGATCGCTTAAAGGGCTGAAACGGACCAAGTCTAATCCAATGTCATGTGCAGGCTGCGGTTGCGTCATCATTGTGTCATCACTGTTTCGGTCGCTATAAAATAAAATTTCGGAAAATGCATTTTTTGCCATTTTCGGGCAAAAATTTTCGGTGGGTGAATATTCGGTGCATCCCTAGTTTTTATCCATGCCACACATCATAGCATGTCAGAAACCACATAAGCGAGTCTATTTGAGTTTTCCAAACTTGGCATGCCAAACAGCTTAACCCTGTGTGTGTGTGTTCTAGCTTTACTTGAAGCTGCACTGTGAGGACCCCCCCATGCTGGAGCACATTGAGCAGCTGCTGGGGGAACTTGGAGGGGAGCTGGTTGCTGAGGACGATGAAGCCGGACCCTGTATAGATGACATTGACGACGACTTTGTTCAGAGCAGCGAGGACGAGGACAACGAGGAAGCCATGGAGCACTGAATGCGCGCATCTCCACCTGCTGTGTCCTTTTCCTTTCTTCTACTTTCTAGTTTTCATTGGTCAGTTTTTTCTACCACAGTGAGAAAGGTCTACACTTTCATCTTGTCCTGAAAGTCATGATTTGAGTGCAGGCTGCAAAGTTTTGTATCATTTCATGCATTCACCAACCACATAGTTTCTCTCACCTTCCCTCTTTCAGTGAGAAGTCCCCATTTGCTTAATAAGCCTGTTTTGTCAACCACAAGAAGTGCCTTTTTTGTACTAGAACCCATGGTGCATATGTTGTCTTGTGTCATTGTGAACAATTCAAGAACACCGAACAGCTGAAAGAATTTAAGTGTTTATATGACCCTTTGCTCCAGACCTTTCTAGCCTTTCAATTACCATCTCTGCCCCCCCCCACCCCCCACCTCCACCGTGTATTTTATAATCAAATAATAAATATGATTGCTGTGGGCTGTATGTAATAAGAAGAAAATGTCATTAGGGATTAAAAATGAATTTTAAGTCAAATGCCAGCCTCGTCTTATTCCTCTCTGCGGTGCGCATGAAGTTAATAATAACAGCTCCGTATGCTAATATCTCAGATACTAATATCTCATATGCTAATATCTGATGAAATCAAATGCTAATGAATCCTTGTTCTTGGTTTTTTATAGACAGACAGCAAGGGGAAAATACTGTGTGGTGTGTGGATCACTGTCTGGCAATGCTAGCACTGCTTTATAGAGTGTATTGCTTAAATGCACTGATTGGAATAGATTCAGACAAAGCGAGACAGTGCTGTGAATAAGACTGTGAAGGAAAATGATTTGTTAATAGAACCACAAGTGATTAGTCTGACCATTAAATGTGTAATGGCCAGACGTCCCAATACTTCTGTCCATATTGTGTATTTTTGCGCACACGTTTGGGCTAGTGCTGTCAGGAAACTTAAATGTTCAACTTTAAAATGATTCTTTTTGAAATTACGATTTGTAAAATTCTATTTTTGATGCCAGAGGCAGCCCAATCATTTCAGTGCATGCACGCGCAGCTGACTGCAATCAGTAGCCAGGAAGGCAGTTAGCTAGCTTTTGTGAGCTAGCTTGTAAAGTTGATCAGTCAGTTGTGATGAAATTTCCTAGATATTGTGTTGTTTATGCACTCCACCAATAAAATTACCTTAATTTTTTGCATATCCCAGGATGCAAAGAAATACGTCGCATAGCTAAACGTAGCTACACACTTTTCTTGCAAGCCCATTAGATTAAGTTAGTGGTTGCTGCTAAACTAGCTGAGAAGTGTTTAAGTAATAATCTACAGGGGTGTGTTAGTCTCATCTAAGTTCATGTACAATATAATCAATAATGCAGGTTGATGTAGAGGTCACCCATACATCTTTGGCCATATCCATGTTTTCGTGCTAAATGTAGCCTCTAGTGAGAGATTCAAAAGTGGCAGGGTATTGAAGCACAAGCAGGAAAACACATTCAGGTACCGTATCGAAACCTTTTCACTACCCCTTTCTTTCACTGAGGAGCTTTTTTCCCCACTCAGCAAAGTTATTCTGAACACAGCTAATGTTATGGTTAAGTGAGGAAATGGATGCAAGACTGTGTGTGTGTGTTTATGTGTGTGTGTGAGGGAGAGAGAGAGAACTGCAAAGGTCGCTCATTAGAAACAAACCCAAGCCCGATGTTGGAAGTGAAAAATCGGCCCGGATCCAAGTATTTTGTCAACCCCAGAGCAGGTCGACCTCAGCTCATTTCCAAGCAAGCTCTTACCAGTCTAATATGACTTTTTAGGTTCCACCCTAAGGGCGTTTTAACAACTGAAAGTCAGAACCAAGGTGCCAACCAAGGTTTATGATTTAGTTGCATTGTATACGTTCTATCAAATTAGATTTGGTTTTGCATTGCCATTTTATTAATGCGTTCTGCAGACATCACCTACATCCTGTCATCATTAGCTACATGCTGTCGACATCATCTACATCCTGTCATCCCTCTTGCCCTGTCATTATCATCCATGTATCTGATGTCATCTCCTGCATTCTGCTAACATCTCCTATATCCTGCTGTCATTACCTGTATCCTGTTGTCATGACCTACGTGGGCTGCATCTACTTCCAGTAGACAATGATTGATTTATGGACGGTTGTTGTCAGTTCAGTGCACATTTATTTACCATTTCCAGTTTCTTCAGACGGCTGTGCTCTCCCATCCTCTCACATCCTTTGTCTCTCATCCTCTCAGAAAATACATTTTAGAGTGTTGTGTTTTTAAGTTTGCTTTTGATCTCTGCATCAAATTACAATTAAATACTTCCTCTCTCTCTCACCCTGTGTGCTTTTAGGACTTTCTTCCGGCGTTGTTTGGTTCTGCTATTGTTTAATGAGTAGCAGTATCCTGTCTTTGCTTCCTGTAATTTGTCTGAAAGTCCAAACCTTCCAAAAACATTTTTATACTGCGAACATACCGAACCATGCTTCAGTTTGATCCATACTGAGACCAATTCTTTGGGTTGGACAAAAATTCGGACCATGGTCCAAGACACCTGCCATTTTGGTCTGGACCAAACTGAAAACTCAGAAAGGCTTGAGAAAGGTGAAAATTAGTTTTTAATATGCTGCTTTTAAGAGCCTTGAAGCTTTAGCATAGGTGTTAAGTTAGCCTAGTAGTTTTAACCAATGATGGTCGATATTCCTAATAGAAAGAAAAATGCGAGTAGGCCACACAAAATAAAGTTTTTGTCTTGGTATTGCAGCGATTGGGAGTTTAGGAATGGACCCAAGCACGGAGACTACAGGGCACTGAGAATGGGCTGCAAGCGGTGGAGGTAAAAGATCTGCCCCTGGAGGGGGTTCGAACTTGTGAAATGAAGTGTGGTAAAAAGCTACGGCATGAGTGTGGCTCGACCATGTTGGGATGGTGGGATGAATGTGTTACCATGGAGTCATCAAGCCAGATTGCGGGCGGAAAGCCTATTATGGGGGATTAACCCAAAAAGAGGTGGAAATAGAAAAACGAAAAGGAAAACAGCCAGGAGCGAGCAGACTGGTGAACCCAGACTGGGTGTACATGTGTCTGGGAATGTGCTGTGTGCATTTTTGATTGTGTGCCAGAAGGGGGTGCCCAAAGGAGGCACTAAAGATGGATGACCTAGCACCCAAATTCTAAGAGGTGACAACCAGACTGAAGTACAAGAGGAGTACAACCAGACTGTAAGAGGATGGATGGCACAACACCCAAACTCCCAGAGGAGCGGAAGAGCTTGGGAGCTCAAGGACTAAGTGTGAAGGAGGACTCAAGGCATGGAAATGCAAACTGCCCCCAGTAATCCTAACAAACCCTACAGCAATCCATAAAGACATAAAAGTTCACAATGTAGGCTTGTGTAGGGTCATAATTCGATTGTGTCTGGAGACATCCTCTACTGCTGCATTATCTCGGCTGCTTTTCGCTATTGCTGATAGACCACCTTTTCATAACTACAATTTTCATTTGAGGCTTTGCTCAACTTGACTAAGGGAAGTGAAAGCCGAAAAAAGAGACGTGAACGGCGAAAACACATTGGGGGGCCCGTTGGGTTCGGCAGACGGAGAATTCCGTCAGAAAGTCAATTATTGCCGTATTATCACCCTCATCATCATTCTGAGCTGCTGAGCTTTTTCAAGGCCTGAGTTTCTCCAGGCTCGTTGCGCTTATTATTCCCCTGCAGATGACGGCTATTATTGACGCCAGACAATGTGACGTGTTCCTGTCTGCAGTGCCACTGTTTACAGCCCTCAGAAGTTGTCCGCTCGGAGAGATTGGCAGTACATTCTTAAACACCTGGATTGGTTTAGGACGCATGATTATCAGAAGCTGAAGAGACAGCGCCTGTTTCTGGTCCTTTTGTGTTCGGAAGCGTCCCTGCCATTGTTGCAGATAAATACCCATAGGGAAGGTACTTTCATGTTAAGCTGGAGGGACGTGTGTGTGTGTGTGTGTGTGAATGAGTGAGAGAGAGAGAGAGACAAAACCGAGCACGAGCGTGTTTTTGATAAACATTTATTCTGAACAACGCCAAGGTCGGCACGCTGTGCACAGGGGTCAATGTGTTCTCATAATTCACTGGCGTATAAAAACATTCCCGTAAGACTAATGACCGTGCCTGCGCTGGCTGCAGATTGAATGAAATGACCTTTTACCGTGATTCTTAGGCGATAAGGCCATAATGGGGAGGGCTGAGCATGGGCTAAATAAAGTAAGGCTCGGCTAGGGGATTTGTCACAAGGTGGCTTCTAGTGGTGCAGGAGTGGACAGAAGTTTAGCTAGAGAAATATTGAGAAACTGCTTTAGACGCTAGGACGATTCCCACCCAAGAAATGAGTGTCCAACAACTACATGCTATGCAAGTTTGCTGAGATTAAGTCATTTCTATTGAAATCAAACATGTAAACAGAAAGCATGACCCATCTTCTCTTCTTGGAAAGCTTTACACCAGATGTTAGAACATAGCTGAGGATTTGACTGCATTCAGCCACAAGAGCATTACTGAGGTCAGGTACTGATGTTGATGGTTAGTTCTGGAACATCAAAGCTCAATGCCGGGGCTTTAGCCTACACTTGGGAGTGGTTATAGGGGTTCTTAAACCAATTTTCAGGGCTCCCTTGACAGCCCACATTGCGGGGCAAAAAGGGAATTGTGTGGTGGTCCTGAAGACCAGCTTGATGAATTACTGACTACTAGTGTTTGCCAGTAACGTAACGTCACAGCTCCAGTTCTAAACCAAAGAAGCAAAAATCGGACTTCAAGCATTTTTGGCAGACCAGCTACATCTGAGGTCAGCGGAAATGTGTAAATTTCATTTTTTTGATCATACCAAACTCTCTTCACTGTTTCCTTCACTGGGGTTCAGCAAAAAACAGGCGAGGATGGTCAAGCGGCATTTTCCAGAAAGGAAAGACCACAGTTTGCCCACTCATTACTCTTGGCTCACGTCTCCAAGGTCAGTGATTTTGCAGGGTTAAAGCTCACCTTGGTAATCTCGGCTGAAGCGAAATTATGCACTCCCCGAAGCAAATTGCTCTATGGTATTCTTCCTTTCCCATTCAAGATAATTGTTTTTTCTTCACTGTGACTGCAGCTTCAGGCTCATGTGCAGCTGCTCCACAATGTCTCATTCTAACGGCTATAAAATGTCCCATTCTATCACTTAAACAAGCTGTATTTCCCCTATAGAACACCAGCATACCAGCAGCAGTGGCACTAAAAGTGGTTGAATTCACCCATTAGATTCATCAGTGTATTTACAGCTGTCATTTTTTTAAATGAATGCAAATGTTAAATGAACAATAGTCAGGATGAAGGACACAAAAGTGAGACATCCGCTAGCCTTTCATGAATATTAATTCACACCCCATTATGCACAAGTACACTCACTGGCCACTTTATTATAAACCCTACCTTAACCTCAGCTGGGGTCCATCCTACAGCTCCAAGTCAGTGGTCATTTTCTGACCCCAGATCTGCTCTTGGATGGACATTTTTAGGTGATGACCCACCTAGCTGTTAAACAACCCCCAATGCCACTACCATCTTACTGTTGCTGCAGTAAGAATGGTCCTTCAGCCAAATTTTCAACAGCAGTCACTACGAAACCAAAAACCTTAATTTTACCCATTAAAATTTCCTTTCCATACAGGAAATTAAGGGAAAAGGTGCACAGGTTAAGGCTGATTAAGGGGCAAAATGACTGAATATTCCTCTTACTTTTTCAAATTTGCCCCTTAAATAATAGAACATCCTGAAATAAAAAAAGATTTAGGGGTTTCATGCTCATGCCTAAAATCTCATTTTAAGATAAAATTAAGGGGTCGGTTTCACAAATTAATTAATTCAGATTAGGTTGTTTGGTGTATTTTCAGGGGTAAATTAAGGTAGGGTTTAGCACATTTTAAGTACATTTTGTTTCGTAGGATTCAGCAGAGCCCTGTGGTCAGGAACTGCCCATTGCTGAATGATGTAGGCAGGGACTAAAAAGTTTGTAATTGATCTGAACAGTGCCCAGTATGGTTGGTTTATGACTTTGTTTTAGGACTTCATTGTTTTGGAATGGTGAATATTAATACGTGTCTAAGCACCTTAGTAGAGGATGTTTGAAAGGAGACCTGCCACAAGATTTAATTAACAGCATTTTCTGTGTTCAACAGCAACAATGCCCTCTTTTCTGTTTTTTTTTGTTTGTTTCTTGCAGCAATAATAGAAATGAAAAAGGTTGGGTTGGTGATTGTGTAAAAACGAGTGTCTAATTATCCAGTCTAATGAGCATCGCACCCTCCCGCTCCCTGCTCCTGTTGTTTGTCTTTAGGTAGTCAATGTCTTTTTGTTTCTGGTTTGTTATTAATAGAGACATAATGGCTCTTTGTCTTTTAACTGATTGATTGTGTTTATCCTTCATTTATTCATCATCTCCCATCGTGATTCTGTTAAGTTGCGATTTTTCAAAAGCTACCTAGGACAATGGGCTTTGATTTCAACTGTAATTAATAGCCATGGCTGTGGAGCATAATCAAAGTCTAGGGCGTTTTTCAGCAAGTACATCAGTGGTTGGTAAATTGAGCATTCTTGGGAAAGTTAGTAGCTATATTAATGAATGGAAATGAGAAAATGCTTGGTTTTTTGCATAATTTGGTTGACTTTGGGGATACAACTTTAGTTTTAAAGGGCTCACACATGTATATGTATTGTTCTTTTCCCTACTTTGGGCAATTATGGATTTTGCACACCAAGTACTTTTCAAAATTAACATTTACTATGCTCTAATCTCTCTTTATACCAGTCACTTTACTTTTAGGATATAGGGGTGGTGGCGGCCTAGTGAGTAGGATACTTGCCTCTGGACCAAGAGGTCATGGGTTCGAGTCCTACCTTCGGCATACCACCACTGGGTTCCTGAGCAAGACCCTTAACCCGAAGTTGGGCCAGGGAGACTGCCCCCTGTAGTTAGGGAATGGAAATCACTTTTGATAAAAGTGTCTGGTAAATGCGTAAATTATATATATAAATGACCTAATTGGCTAAATGATTCTGACTGGTTGCCCTGTATTGTGCCTCATTCACTCCAGGCTGAAACTCTCCCTGCCATATCAGGATGGGCTGAGCTAAACTGTCGCAGGTTGAGTAAGTAAATGGTTTGGTTTTTGAATGAACGGTAAACTTTATCAGTGTTTTCATCAAACCCTCTGCTTTCATATAAAAAAAAATTAAATGGATTTATTTCCGTAACATGGGCCCTTTAAGGAAGCGAGGCAGCAGAGAATGCCGCCTTCATGCTCTTCCTTAGCTTAGCAGTGAATTCGGGACGACAGAGTGGAAATATCCACTCCATCTCTTTGAAGAATTCACACCCCGCTGAACGGGGAAATTATCTTGGACTTCGAATCTAAAGTTCTGTGCATGTGAATTAGGCTCCAGGTTGAAGCATTGTTCCGAAATGCTGAGGCATGGGAGAAAAGAATGTTTTCTACTCAGATACCATTTTCAGTAGCATTTTCTGTAAACAGATGACACGATTGCGTCCTATTAAAAAACGAAAATACTGTAAAAAAGGCTGTTGTTCCATTATGGCGACTCTCGAAGACTTTATGCCCTCAGGGTCAAGCTGCCCTCATCCACAGCAGAAGTAATACGTGTGACCGGTATCACCAGAGGCTAAAAGTGTTCCAACAGAGCAGAACTTCCCAATTATCTGATATGGCCGTGTATAAACACACACAGCCATGCCTACAGGATGGCTCAGAGATAAGGGCTGATGCTAATCTCCCCGTTTTGTTCTTAACCTTTACTTTTCATGTTTTACAAGCAGTAAAGCTTCTCTGAGAGGTACAGATAACACCGATAGTCACAGTACCACCAAAATGCCACTAATAGTCTCCTGACAACAAACAGCTTGACTTCAACCCCTCAGAGCAGAGCTGAGTTTAGCTATGTATAAAATAAAACAGTGTGAAGTGCTAATTAGTACAGGCAGCCTCTGTCAATTCAAAAAGTGTGAAACAATTTAAAGTCTAATACATTTCTGGATAATAAATGATAGATTTACTCATTGTTAAGAATGAATTCAGTTGAAGATGTAATATGTGGTGTTTGATAGTTTGCATGGCACATCTGTAAAAAAGCCCCTTTGCGTGGATAATTGGGGGCCTGACGTCTGAATTGTTAAGTAATGCAGAAAGAGGCCTATTACTGCTGCAGGAAGCAGAAGATCTCCTAACAGTCATATGACTTTGCTAATTGTCTTTATATTGTCTTTCTATCATATTTGCAGTAGAGACCACGAATTATTAGAAATTGCTTGTCAGAGTTAACAAGAAGCGAAAATATAAAGTTAGCAAGTCTAGAGTGAGCAGTCAAACTTAAGGCGCATCCCAAACCACCCTCATATACTTTACATACGATGTTGCGGAATGCATTTCTAATGGTTGTGTGCTCTTTTTGCACAGTATTTACAGTTTGGGACACAGCCTTAGTTACATACCTGAATGTAGTTCAAGGTATGTAAGAGCAGTATGGTGTTGCCATGGCGACATCTAAGTAATACGTAGTATTACCAATGTAAATGTAAATATCTTAGTAATATTTATTATGAATTCCAATAAAGCTCCATCGCGTGAACAGTGATGATGGGCAGTGACCTCTAAAATGACCTTTAAGCTAAGTTTGAAAGCTGATCTCATTCAGCCTTGATCATTTGCTAGCTTTCCATTGACCTGGGCCCTGTTCCATTAAATAGGATTAAGGGAAAGTCTGGCTTATTTCAAGGGAAAGTAAGAGAAAGAAAGTAAACCAGACTTTTCCTTAATCCTGTTTCACAGAACAGGGTCCTGGTCCACCAACTATAGGAACAAGCTATTTTGACAAGGGAATGAATACAGAAGGGGGTAGACCCGAGGTTATGTGCTTTGTTTATGGAGGCAACAAAGAACACATAACAATAAAAACTATTGTTTGGGGCAGTTTCCTACCCACAAGGCCACCACCACCACCCAATTGTTGCGAGGAGATCATTTAAACATAGGTGTGATTTGAACAAATACCAGTCCTAGCAGCAGTCCTCCTGTCTAACTGAAGAGCTGGAAAAAGCTTAGAGTGAAAATCTGTGGAGTTGCAGCCAGAAGACTGGTCTTTTTTCTGAATACAGTTTATTGGTTGGTTGATATTAATTAATATAGTGAGATGTATATTTATGTATGTGTGTATGTATGTGTGCTCCCTGGAGGCAGCGGGAGAGACCTACATAAACATACATAAACACAAAACTACCCAGAATCACAGGCTTCTGTGTGCTGTTATAACATTGACTGTAGGTGTGTATGTTGTCTCTGCGCTGTTACAGTGTTGCCGTAGATGTTGTTTTCACATTGTAACTGTTGCCGTTGCTTTGTATTTTGTTCTGTGTTGGTGTGGCTGGTTCTTGTTTCTCAGATGCAGCATTTGGAGCGATTACACAGTGGCAGCAGTTTTCACTTGGATCTCTTCTTTGTCTTTGCCCATTTTCTCTCTGCCTATTGGCTCATGTTCACTTGGATCTCTTTCTTTATTTTTCTCTACCCCTGTCTGATCTGGCTTAATTACAAATCAAATGAATAAATACATTAAAAGTTTAGATAACAAGAGGGGCTTATATGGTTAAAGCCCCACTTGGCAAAGCAAAGGCGTCTGGCGCATCATGGCACCCAGCTTCACATTCTGCTTGCTAGGATGCTGGAAGCGACAGGTTAAAAAAATAATAATAATGCCATACCAGAATCTGTTTTTGGTTCCCTAAGAACCTTTCAATAGCTGATTCTTAAAATAAACAGTTTTGCGAAGAACATTGTTAAAGTTTAAAGGTATTTGGAAGAACTTTTTTGTCTTTTGTGGCACCTTTTATTTTTTAAAGGAGTCAGAATATTGGTAACACCCCGTACAAGTATATGAATGGTGATTCACAGCAGGTTTTTGTTCAGCAATAATGGATGTAGTCCACATGGGCTGCAGATGCTAATACCAGACTTGGGGGCGTGGAGAGGAGCCAGGCTAGTTGCAACATCCTTGATAGAGCTTGGGGTTAAATGCCTTGGCCAAGGTTGCAACCGTGATTAGATGGAGGACCCTTGATACCAGGACCTTCAAGTGACACGTCAACATCTTCAGCCTCAATCAAACCATGAACCCAGTGGGTCCACCATGGTCCAGGCCTTGGTGTGAAGGTCTTACTCATAATGCTATTATAGGCCCAGATAGCTGATTGAAACAATGTTGACTGGATATTAAGACTGTCAGGATCTCTGATGCTGAATTTGCATTCATCTTGTTTGTTAGTGGCCATTGGTTAATTGCTGGAAAAATCACTGGACTCTGATCCAATGCCAGTCCTGTCTGTGAAGTGTTTACTCTATAATTACATTATAACAATTCTTACTATGTTTTACTGGGTCTTTACTCACTACCTTCCTGCAAAAACATGTAATGTTACATGAAAAAAAAACATGAGTATGTTTCTAACACCATGTCATTCTATTTAATTGTTCAATAATGAAAGATTTAGCCTGCTGAGTAGCTAGAAACTATCATGTTTTTCAGTGTAATTTAGTCAGATTATCTTTGTCATTTTAGGCAAATATAACTGCACAGTGCTTTGGAATTTGTACCGCAAACTTAATAGCTAGAACATGTTTGACATTTCAATATTGTTTTGTTCAACTGTCTTAGAACTCACTGCCGTGCAGTTACCAATTAGTAGCTAGAACAGAAGGGACTATAAAAGAAATCATTAAACACTAAAATGTCAGGGATCTGGCTTAGCTGTATCTACCTAGATACTACAGAGGAAAAAAACTTGAGTATTTCAGAAATTTAAACTTATATTTCCAACCAAAGGGCAATAACGAGTAATACTGCAGTACTTGTAGAGTTGGCTACCAGAGACCTGGAAAGATGTTTGTTAGTTTTGGAACACTATTTTTGGAAAAGGGTGGATTTTCTGACTAAGGATTCCTTCACATATAGCCTGTCATGTGTTTACTTCCCACTATAACTGGTGGATTTCCATTGGTCTTTGCTGAACCTTACAGGGACATGAGGATACACCACAGGAACCTTTAAGCTCTCGGTACTTGGAAGGGTCCTAAATTGGCTCTCAAATGTGTCCTAAAACCCAGAGATGTGAAATATATCACCACCACATATTCAGTGCTGCTTGTTGTTTTTGAGGCCTGATCCAGAGTCTGTGTCTGATTCTTTGAAACCTGATAAGATCATTTTATTTCCTGACAGGCTGTCAGTGTTCTGAATGGTGAGCATCTACACAAGCCAATCTCCTACATATCACCTTATGCATCTATTATACCACTCCTATTTTCTCTTCCTCCACCAGACTTCCTTTGTTCCTTCTCTTCCTGTCATCTTATCAGATTCGTATTGTTTTTTTTTTTCCATTTTGTAAGAGGACAACAGCAACAAAAATGATACAAGTGCTCACTGTATGTTATGTCTGGTCAAAGTGTTCTAGAATGATATATTAAATAACCCATATGATTAAAAAATGAATTTTCATTCTTTTTTTTTCTTTTTTTTTAAATAATAGTTTTATGCAGTATGGAAACACTGTACCAACAAATACAGTCCAAGGAAACAAGTCAATATTATCCCCAGTTGCCAAAACAGTTGCCAAAATAGCCCATTTTTAATGTACTGTTTTATGATGTCACAAAAACCAAGGCCCTTACATATACAGCCATGGAAAAAAATAAGAGACTACCTTTCCCTTTTTTTCTGTTTACTGTTTGTCCAATTTACAGCTGTTTGTGTGTGTGTGTGTGTGTGTGTGTGTGTGTGTGTGTGTAAAATGCACAGGTCACTATTCTTTTCTGAACTATTGC
>JBBPCX010067586.1:0-13090 GCA_037974365.1 Hydrocynus forskahlii | reverse complement strand
GCCGGAAGATCTGTCGAGATAAAAATGAATATTTACACTGAATACATTAAACAATCTCAGTATCGACTACATAAAGGGACATATATTGTATAACTTAAAAAACGCTGTTATTTTATCAACTTACCGCTCAAATGGCATCACAAACAGCAATAGAAAGCAACGTGATCCAGCGGCGTGGAACTGCTGTTTGGAACATTACAGGCGCCCCATAACCCGGAAGGTAGGCCGGAAGTACCGCCCCCATTGTTTACAACGGGACCTGTGGAAGCGTCGCCACTCTGTTGCTGCTCTGGTTGGACCCTCTGCTGTGGATCCCCTACTTCTGCTGAAGTTGCTGAGATGAGAGCTGCTTCTCAGCAGCCTATGGGAAGGCAGAGGGCGTGGTTTGTTTGAATACGATTAGAACTTTGTGCCAGTCATTTATCGCGTGGTTGTTGAGTGAAGGCTGGCAGTCCAGCAGATGGCAGTAATTCCATTCTTGTGGTTCTCCAAGCCCACAGCGGAGAAGAAGATCTAGGTTTCCGCCCCCACAGTGTGTTTGGAGGGCGAGGAGCGGGAGCTGCGGTGCTGGAGGTAAGATGTTCTGCCCTGGTCCACTGTGTTCACAGCTTGTTTTTCATTATATAAGTGCTGGAGAATAGGTCTGCAAAATGTACATTTCTGAAAAGGAGGAAAACTTGTGAGGGAACACAGAAGCAGCGTTTCATTCAAACTTGAATCGGAAGCTCCTGAGCTCTTGTGTGGTGCTGCCCGATGTCAAGTGATGTAACAAGACCAAAATACCGTTAGGCTCTAAAACAAGTAAAAGCCTAAAAGAGACGACTTAACTTAAAATAATTGGTGTGAGAGAGTCCAAGTGACCAGTTTATGTGTATTCATACGTGTGCATATGTACATTACTGTGCTAACGTCCACGCAAATTAAAGCAATTTTTCTCATTTTGTGATGATATGTGTCTCTGCCAGCAAAGATCAGATTAGAATGAGTTTAAACAATCAAGAAACCAGTAAAAAGTATCAGGATTTGTTGTTTGTAAAAGCAGTTGATATTTTGTGTCAAACCAGGTTTGTGATGGAAACTACAAGTAATACTGGACTTCCACAAGGAACACACCGAAATACTGAACATCACCGAAGAATTATTTGTATTTATTCTTTTTACCTTTATTGAGCATATTAAGTAATGTAAGAAAAAAAATCCCCGTCGTTACACTTTCTAAGTATTTTTTCAGGTGGCCAAGGCTATTGCTTGGCGCTCTGTGTATGTGTGTGTTGGTGTGTTAGAGAGAGAGATATCAGATGATTTTTGTTGTGATTTCTATTGGGAAACGAAGGTTTAGATTCTTAAACCGATCTCCTAAAACCTTTATATTCTTAAACTTAAATAATCTTCTCAAGCACATCTTATTTACAAAATGGTTATATTTAGGAATCTTGTATTAAAATAATTTTAGGACACCGAATGTTGTCTTTGATATCAGAATCAGAATTGCATTTATTGGCCAAGTTCATTCCGATTGATGGTGTCTATCAAGCACAACCGTATAAAACAGGTCCTGCAGACCTCTCCACACTGACGCAGTGTCTTATCAAGTTTAAGGGAAATTCCACTGTTTTGTGTCGTTTTCTAAAGGGCTCACAAACCTTCAAGAACTCCTGTATATCTCCTATAACAGGAGTTATTAACGGTCAAATTAGATCAAACTTATGGGTTTTCCTCTCTACCTGAGTTCATGATTTTTCTTAACTAATCAGAGACTAACTGAACATGATAATTTTGTTGCATTGTATGATGTGTTTTAAATATTGTGTTTCTTTTACTCCTCCAGAAATGAACACATCCTGGTGCAGGTCTTCTGCTCTGTGTCTGCCCTCCTGTACAGCTTATATTTACCGTCACAAACACATCAGTAGGTGCTGGTGAGAAGAATACACAACTCTGCTGACATCAGGACAGGACATATGAGGACATGGCATCCAGAAGAAGCTCTGGTATTCTCAGAAGCAACACTTCAGAGGGACTAACTCAGAGAACTGGAATTTACCTCTGTTCTGAATGTGAGAAGAGTTTTTGTCGAAAGAGTGATCTCCAGTCCCACCAGTGCATTCACACAGGAGAAAAGCCGTATCAGTGTACAGAGTGTGGGATGGACTTCAAGGAAGCATGCCATTTGAAAGACCACCAGTGCGTTCAAACAGGAGAGAAAACTTATCACTGTACAGAATGTGGAAAGAGTTTTAATCAACAGGTTGATCTTCAACGTCACCAACGCGTTCACACAGGAGAAAAGCCATATCACTGTACAGAGTGTGGAAAGAGTTTTAGTCAAAAAATTAATCTCCAAACACACCAGCGCATCCACACAGGAGAAAAACCTTATCACTGTACAGAGTGTGGAAAGAGTTTTAGTCAAAGGATTAATCTCCAGACACACCTACGCATTCACACAGGAGAAAAGCTGTATCACTGTACAGAGTGTGGGAAGAGTTTTAATCAACAGATTAATCTCCAATCACACCAGCGCATTCACACAGGAGAGAAGCTGTATCACTGTACAGAGTGTGGAAAGAGTTTTAGTCACCACATTAGTCTCCAATCACACCAGCGCATTCACACAGGAGAAAGGCCCTATCACTGCACAGAGTGTGGAAAGAATTTTAGTCAACAGTTTAATCTCCAAAGACACCAGCGCATTCACACAGGAGAAAAGCCGTATCACTGTACTGAGTGTGGGAAGAGTTTTAGTCAACAGATTAGTCTCCAAAGACACCAGCGCATTCACACAGGAGAGAAACCGTATCACTGTACAGAGTGTGGGGAGAGTTTTAGACATGAGATTAGTCTCCAAAGACACCAGCGCATTCACACAGGAGTGAAACCATATTACTGCACAGAGTGTGGAAAGAGTTTTAGACACCAGATTCGTCTCCAGGCACACCAGCGCATTCACACAGGAGAGAAGCCGTATCACTGTACAGAGTGTGGAAAGAGTTTTAGTCAACAGATTAATCTCCAAAGTCACTGGCGCATTCACACAGGAGTGAAGCCGTATTACTGTACAGAGTGTGGAAAGAGTTTTAGCCACCAGCATCATCTCCAAAGTCACCGGCGCATTCACACAGGAGAAAAGCCGTATCACTGTACAGTGTGTGGAAAGAGTTTTAGTCACCAGCATAATCTCCAAACACACCAGCGCATTCACACAGGAGTGAAACCGTATTATTGTACAGAGTGTGGAAAGAGTTTTAGTCACCAGATTCTTCTCCAAACACACCAACGCATTCACACAGGAGAAAAGCCTCATCACTGTACAGAGTGTGGAAAGAAGTTTAGTCACCAGTATAATCTCCAAACACACCAGCGCATCCACACGGGAGAGAAACCCTATAACTGTACAGAGTGTGGTAAGAGTTTTAGTCAAAAGATTAGTCTCCAAACTCACCAACGCATTCACACTGGAGAAAAGCCATATCACTGTACCGAGTGTGGGAAGAGTTTTAGTCAACCGATTAATCTCCAAAGACACCAGCGCATTCACACAGGAGAGAAACCGTATCACTGTATCGAGTGTGGGAAGAGTTTTAGTCAACAGATTAATCTCCAAAGACACCAGCGCATTCACACCAGAGAGAAGCCGATGGGATGAATTACACTGTTTGGGAGCCAGACCTTCTTGTCCTACATTGGCACATTACCTCTTCTTTCATGAAGGGCACAAATACCCCCAGACACGTTCCAAAATCTTGTGGAAAGTCTTCAGAGAAGAATGGACATTATAGCCACAAAATGGGGGGGAACTAAATAATGCCCATGATTTTGGAATGGGATGTTCAATAAGGTCATATAGGTGTGGTCACAAACGTTTGGAAATGTTGTGTATGAAAAACACCGAAGCAGGTGTCACTAAAAGCAAACGGTCCTGTCTTGTGATTGTTATATCTGTATAATTGTTTTAATTACTGTGCATTTTAGTGTTGCATAGTGTCCTTGATGATTTATGATTTAAGCATGAGAGAGAGCAGTGGCACCATATCTCCAAAGTGTTGGTGGGAAATATGAATTTCGGGCCATTAAAATCTGGCATTGTGAAAGGAGTTACTGTAGAATACATGTACTTCTATCATTTTGGCTCAAGCTGAAAGTATTAAAACATATAAAATATATTTCGATAGTCTTTTGTCCTTTGTTTCTGTTTTTGTGTTGTACCATGGTCCTGTAGTCACAATGTTTTGTTTCACTGTGCTCTGTGTGTAACACAATCTTTACCAAAAGCAAGTGTTCTATGTGTGATAAGATAGGACCCTGGTGAAATATGTATAATATATGGACAAATGTATTAGGACATGCCTCTTAATTATTGAATTCAGGTGGCCCATTACTTCCAGTGAAGGGCAATCTAAATGCTTCAGCAGACTAAGACATGTTGGACAATGCCGAGTTTGCATTTTAGTGGACACAGTGTGCATAAGGCCCTCTTCTATGTGGTTTGAGCAGGCTGAGAGAAGTTTTGGTAATTATTTATTACTAATCTCTAATGTCTGTTACCAACATCAGCATGTTAGCTCCAGTGCTAAACGAGTAAAGGTAAAATGGGCCATATCAAGGTGATTACATTAGGGGTAACTGGAAAATTTAGACTTTTAGCCAAACTCTTTCTTTAATATTACAACATTGTTCTGATGTAGCTCCGAATGTGGATCAAGCTGGTCGTGCTGACGGCTGGGAGTACTTCAGTGGGATGTGCTACTACTGATAAGAAGACCTGGACGGCCAGTAGACATGATTGTGTGACGGCAGGGGGAGATTGTGATAATCGCTAAATCTCCTGGGACGACAGCGAGAGGGACCCCGGCGCGGAATCCCGTCAGCACCCCCCTTCGGAATGACAGCGAGAGGAGAGGGGCCCGGCCCGGATCGCACACCCGCCCCCGGACTGCGTAGGGCCCCCAAGCTCGGCTCAAAATGCCCGGGCCGATTTTTTGTCCCAGTCCAGCCCTGGTGATAATCAACAGTGAAGAGGAGGGGGTATGTTTTAATATCTGAGTGACTCCAAAATAATATTTTCTGGTTTTAGCCTTGAACAAAATGTTAAACAGTCTTAAATGAGCAGAATATTTCTGGTCACAGAATTTCTTGCTAAGATCAGTGCCTGGTAATGGGAGTTACTGGATTGGCCCGACTGATGCTGTGAAGCGCTGGTTAGATGCAACATGATTCAGTAAGACAATGTAGGTTAATTTCAGACTGTAAAACACCACTGATTTTTGCTTTCTGTGTTTTGTCTACTGTCTGGTTCTACTGATCACTTTTCAGTTGCTTTTTACACCTATACACGCACATTCACATTCTTATATGCACACACTTATACACACGTATACTCAAACTTGACAATCAGAGGCATACAAGCACACACACATGCACTCATTCATACAAGCATCCACTCATAAAGGCACACACATGAACGCTCATGCATTTGCGCACACACACACACACACAGTTATAGGAATATACATAAACAAAAGTCTACCCAGAACTACAGGTCGCTGTGTGCTGTTATAGCATTGACGGTAGGAGTGTATGTTGTCTCTATGCTGTTGCAGTGTGGCTATTGCTTTGGATTCTGTTCTGTGTTTGTGTGGCTGGTTCTTGTTTTTCAGGTGCAGATTACTCAGTTGCAGCAGTTTTCATTGGGACTTTCAACCTCTTCAATATCTACTTATTCTTTAATGTATACATTTGTCATGTATTTTAAAATGTTTGTTGTGTTCTACAGATACTGGGCTGAAAATTAGCCTGATAACTGGAAAGGGGTTTAGGGAAATTATCCTGGAGGAGAAGACTGTGCACACATGGTTCTAAATAATGTCATGTTTTTTTTATTATTAAAGATGCATTCTGTGCTGCAGAAGAAATAAAACTGAAGCGTGTCTGTGGGCAAACTAATTGAGGAAGAAAAAATGACAGATATAACAGTGATGTAGAGGGACATAACAGTGATGTGGAGTTACATGTTAAGTCCATTTGCTCAAAATTTGAAATTTTGTATCTACTACTTGAGTACAGTCCTGTGATGTGTATTTTGTAAACTTTACTTGGATCTTAGATCGCTCTTGAAAATAAATCTTGAAATCACGTGAACTTATCAATCTTTGAATAAATAAATAATGTCACCAGGGTAAGTTTAATTAATCAATAAATTGTGCAGCCACTGTTAAACATTAATGCATTAACAAATATGTGTAATTGTTCATGTAGATTTTCTGTAGCTGTTCTGTAGATTTTACCATAAGACTGTGATAATTAGTTGCTTCCACCTAGACACTAGAGGGAGCTCTTGAGAAAGGTTTGGAGTAAAGTGGCCCCTTATAGTGACACTTGAACACACCACAGCCAAGCACACAGTGAGAACAGTGTGAAATTCTTTCTCTGCATTTAACCCATTCACCAAGCAGTGGGCAGCCACCAGTGGGGGAGCAGTGTGTGTGAACGGTACGTTGCTAAAGAGTACATCAGTGGTGCCACCAGCAGTCCTGGGATTCGGACCCACAACCTGCTGATCACTGGGGCAACTATGGCGTCACATCAGTGTCAAAACTAGAGCGCTCAAAATGGCTTGCCGCAAAAATTTCGTTTTGTGCTTTTTAGGACAGCTCTAGTTTCGTTTTGTGCTCTTTTTGCGCTCTAGTTTCGGCATTGATGTGACGACTAAATTCTAGGCCACCAGCTGCCCTGAGTAAATGGACAATTGCATTTGTATTTGAAATATGTGTATATGTTTGTTGTTTAAGCATATGCAATAACACTATCAATTAACTCTTTTCAGCGCAAGGTAGGCCCGGGTGAGTGAGTGTGTGTGTGTGTGTGTGGGGGGGGTCACGTCCTCACTTTGACTTTCTGAAACATCCGTTCAGTGATAAACAGTATGAAGCAGCACTGGTGTCTCTAGTGGAATCACTTAGATTCTGGTAACAGCTTCATGCTTTTAGTTATTTTGAGGTTTGTTACAGATATGAACATAAAAATTATACAGTGCAGTGCACAAAAATATCTCAGTATCACCTCTGTAACACACTATGGGAATCCATAACACTGATTCCAAATGAGTATATTTATTTGTCACTTGTAAGTTCATGATGTCTGTTTAAGTCAGTAGTCCGCAACCCGTTTAGCAGGGTCGGTATCATGGAAGACAATTTTACCACAGACCTGGACGGAGCATAACAAAACACAATAAAGTGAATAACATATAAGCTGACTGTAACATATATAATGTGAAATCAATTAAGTGGAAAAGAAGATGCAGATTTTTTACGTTTTTTCAAAGACTGTGTTTTAAAAGAAGCAATGTAAATACAATAAAAATAACATGAAGCAAAATAGCACCATGCACTGTCACTTTTTCTTCTTACTGTTCTGGGCTGAACAGAATCTGATACGGAATTGGGGATTTAATACTCACTCCTATATAAAGACCTGTTCCCTCCCATAGAAGTCACATTTGAACCCCCAAATCCCCCAATCAGGAATTTCCAACACCAGTAAACAGCTATATAAAAAAAATTACAAACACAAAATAAATGCTGTTGCTGAATTTGTTGGGCCTGGAATTGTTGGGTGTCAGACATTGTTGACGTGGGGTGCCACAGCAGGGCTAAAATAACTGAAAATAAGACGTGAAAGCACAGAAATGAATGAATCTCCTCACGCTCTCTTCTGTTCTTGAAGAATGAACATGCTTTCGCTCTGTTTAATTCCTTGGCACGTGAACCAGTTTATTAAGAAACTGAGGTAGAGCAACATCTAAGTATATTAAAAGAAAGAAAAAAATTAAAAAACAAAAAAGATGCACTTGAAGAAAAACAACTTTCTTTTAAAAATTATAATATTTATGATAAATGTTCATGCGGTGCAATTCATTGAACTGTACAAACATGTGCATATACACCACACACACACACACACCTTTAGTTGTGTATGTGTCTGCACATGCATTTAACACTGTATTTTATATATGTCTATTATAAATCGGTCATTGTTCTAAAAAGAGCAGACTTTCCAGGAGTGAAGTAAAAAAACAGATAATTTACAGATAAATACAAACAAATAACAGATTGATATATATATATTTTTTTATATCTGCCCTAGTTTCCAGTAAACAGTAAGTTGATCTTGTTCAGATTGCCCCCCGGTTTCAGCGTTCACAGTTACAGTTTTTTCCTCAGGAGGGTGGTGGTGTGTTTCCTTTGGTATTTGTACACTGGCACCTTGGGGGGCCATCACCTAAAAGAGGAAGAGTAATTGAACATTTATTCTGGAGGCAACACACCTGATAACTGTGTTTCAGAAAAGAGGACAGACACTCTGCATTATGCACCACTTAAATATGTCATTGTACGTTTCAAAGGAAATAAAAACAAATAAAAGGCAAGCGATCTAAATGTACAAAGATCTGGAGTCCCTTCCTAACCTTTATATTGCATACAAACGTTAACAAGCTCTTGAAGAAAGGCAATGTAACTGGAATCAGCATTAATACAGAAGACCCTCACTGCCTCTTTCTGCCTCCTTTCCTCAGACTTGTAATTTGTCCACTTGTTTTTTCTTGTTGTTGTTGCTGTTGTTTGTTTTCTTTTTTCTTTTTCTTTTTGTTTTTTTGGGCATACACCTATTCGCTCTTTAAGGTTTTAGTGGGTTCTGCTCATGTTTTTGAAGCTCAGGAACATGACAGTCACCCTAAAGTACGCCTATTTATCTTCCTGTTTGTCCCGTAACACATGTTGCGCAGAGACAAAGGTTTGTGGAGGGATGTTGCAGATGTGTGCAGAAAGACCTCTCCAAATATGACAGTATGTTGTCTTTGCACTGAGTGGATGAACTTATATTGGTCTTTGATATTATGTACTAGTCTTCTGCAGGACAGCATCAAAAAAGTTATTCTTTATATTCTCCTGATCTGGTTTCTGGTTTGTTCCTCATCTGCAAGACGGCACAAGCGATGACAGGAAGAAGAAGAACAACAACAAAAATAAAGAGAAGAAGCAAAGAAGCAGACAGAGAAGAAGGAAGAGAAGAAGAAAACGAAGAAGAAGACAACAAATGCATCGTTTTATATAACATACACATTTTGAAGGAACGTCATAGACTGTTGAAGGCGAAGTGTTGGCAGCGCTGTTCTCTGGTGGTGACTGTGGTTTGCACACTGCACTGTAGATGGTGGTAATGTCTCTTTCTTGGGTGTCATCATTCTGATTATAAAGATATTATTACTGTATTAGATAAACGGTGAAAGAAACACAGAAGCAAACACAGGCAACACAGGTGGAGTCTGAAGCCATCAAATATGTTTTCTGAGATAAAACCTGTCAGTTCTTAATAAGTATCTCATTTTGGCTGAGTTTTAAAGCATCACTACATGTACTTTTAAGCAATGAGAGAAATCACAATGCAATTCAGTGGCAAGCTTTTCTGTTGTTTGCAGAATAACATATCCCTTCACATGCTAATTAAATCCTTTATGTATATATATATATATATATATATATATGTGTGTGTGTGTGTGTGTGTGTGTGTGTGTGTGTGTGTGTGTATCTTTCAAGCTTCCTGCAAGCAGTGTTAAATTGGGTTTAGTCTTCAAACCCAAGTGTGATGTCTGTGTTTCTACTTGCCTAAACAAAGTGGTAAATGTACCTAAGGACAATTCAAATGAAATGAATAGTGCACACATAACAGTGCACTGCGTTTAGTCAAAGACTAGCATAATCTGGCATGTTCTCATAAGGTTTTTGTTTCAAATGGCCAGCTAGTGCTAGACTGAATAGAGGCTGAGACTGAATCATGATGTAATAGCTTTCTGGATTGTCTCAATTAACTTTTTCCTCACTTCTCAGCGAATGTTATCCACAATACTAGCAGGAAGTGAAGCAACTACTTAGCTGCTGAGATATCTAGAGATGTGCGCCAGCTTACATGTGTACAACAGCTCAGAGGGAATGAAAGAAAACCATTTACCTGTGTTTCTTTTCTTGAACAGTAATATCTTATTATATAAAGGCTAAGCACCAGTGTGCACAGTCCCAGTCCGCAACCTATCGCAATTGCCACAGCCAAAGATACAGTTGTTTCTTCTACCACAGATATGGGTTTTTCTGGACCTATAAAAAACAATCTGGTAAATAGGCTTAGATAAGATCAAATTAGCTTACAGTTACGGTGTAACATTTAGTGAAGTGAAGAGTAACTAGTAAAAATCAAGGGAAATGTTTATCACGTTTGACTTAGCGTTCACTCACAATGGTTCTCCAAAAGTCCCGAGCTTGTTTCCGTGCTCACGTGGTTGCTGGTTATACAGTTCACATTTCCATTGCTAGTTACATCAGCAGTGAAGTTGATCTTGGCCATGGAGATGTTGAGATGTTGAAATGTCTTAGTGCATGTCTGGCGATCACAATCAAAGGTCACTGATTCCCCATTGGCAGAACATTTTACTGTTATGCGACAATGGCCGGTGGAATTTGACTGAAATATGTCTACGACTGCCTTTGGGACAGCCTCTGGAAGAGAGCACAGTCACATATAGCACAGATCTTTGTGTCTCACGTATAGACACAAACACACAATTTTAGCATCATACATATGCTATATGAGCAAAAGTATTGGGACATTCCTCTTAATTATTGCATTCAGCTGGCTCCTTATTTCCAGCTTCAGCAAACCAAGACATTTTGGACAACGGCATGCTTCCAACTTTGTGGACCCAGTTCGGGGAAGAACCTTTTCTGTTCTAGCATGACTGTGTCCCAGTGCACAAAGCGAGCTTCATAAATACGTGGCTGGAGGAGTTCAGTGTGGAAGAACTTGACTGACCCGCACAGAGCCCTGACTTCAACCCCATCCAACACCTTTGGAATGATCTGGAATGGAGATTTTGATCCAGACCTTATAAATGCTCTATGGAATAAATGGACACCAATTCCCACAGGAACTCCAAAATCTTGTTGAAAGCCTTCCAAGAACAGTGGAAATTATAGCTGCAAAAGGGGACCAACTCCATTCAATTGAATGGTTGGTGTAATGGTCAGGCATCCCAACACTTTTGTCGATATAGTGTATGTTCGACCTGTACATTTGTTCAGAGCAGAGGTTGGCTTACCCTGTACTTCCAGATGATATTCTGTGATCTCATCTTCCCACTTCCCTGATATGGCTTGATAACGGCCAGCATCCTTCTCAGTCACGTTTAGGATAATTAAGGAGTAATCAGTGGCATTTAGAGTAAACGTGTGATTCACTTCTGGCCTTATCTCTTGTTCAGATGCAATTACCAAACCATCCTTTGTCCACTTGATTTTGGGCTGATTTTGTTGCCATTTGGCCACTGAGAGATGGACTGTTCCTCCCTTTCGCTCATACCGATGGTAAGCCTCATGTTGCTTTATTGCTTTGGCCAAGAATGGGAAAGAAGTTTTAGCACACAGTTATAGCTTTTGCCTCTACATGAAATCACTTTCAAACTTAAGCACATTTCATAAATAAGACTGTATAAATTAAAAGTGCTTTAAACCAAAGTAAATAAAAAAATAAATCATTGAACAAGTAATGAAAATTAACAATGTTATTTTTACATATAAAAGCTGGACATTTGATTATTTCTTGCATCTGAGCCCGTAGACTGGCCTCATTCTCTTTGTGTTAAACAACAGAGTACTTCTGTAAGTCCATGTGGATAAAAGTTTATAAATGCTAAACACTGTGTGCGTTAAATGCCTGCTAAGGATAATAATCCATCTGCATTCACTAGAGGTGTACTCTTCTAAAATATCAAAACTCTCATGTATAATTAGATTTAAGAGGTTGACAAAGTCATTTTCTTGGGGAAACCTTTGACTTTTGACTGATTGTCATATACTCAACAGCTGCACTGATTAGACAGAGAGTGGAACCTCCTAACACCTTGTCTTGAGATTTTCAAGAAGAACCTTTCATGATCTTCAAATGCAGGCTCTGTTTAACATGAATCCCAAACAACTTATCCCAGGCATTCATGATGTTGTGGACTTCAGTCAAAGCACATTTAAGCCTCTCTTAATAAAGACCAGAACCAGCAACTGATAGTTTAGTGACTACCTGATAGTTTAGTGGCGGCAGTACATAATTCAGTGCTACAGACCTGCAATGAAGTTCATGCCGATGAAGGTGAAGATGAAGATGTGTAGACTGCTGCACATCGTTACAGGAAGGCTGTCGGGTTGAAAGACAAACATTTAAACCACATGACCATATCCTCATGTCAAGCAGCTGCAGTGCCACTGAGAGTTTGAAAAAAAAAATGAGAAAAAATATGTGAGCGATGGAGAGAGAGAGTGTGTGTGTGTGTGTGTGTGAGAGAGAGAGACAGATTGCGAGAGTGACGGAGAGAATCCCCTTCAGGGGCTTTTTTAAGGTTTCCATTCCACCATAATATACATATACACACACAGGCGCGCACACATACACACACACACACACACACACAGGCGCGCGCACACACACACACACACACACACACACACACACACACAGGTTTCAGTAAAGCGATGAGCATGAAAGCTACAGCCCTGGGACAGTTTCTGTTAATGAGAGCTTGGACAAAAACCTCTGGGACAAAAGTACCACAACGTGGCCACACGTAGCAAACGCTGACCAAGAAAATAAAACATGAACTAAACATGAACTGAACATGCATTTGTGCTGTTAAGTATGTACATTTGTCGAATACGGTGCACAATTTGAATATGAAGCAACACATTTCCTGATCTTTCTGTCTACAATCCCAGATCACTGTCACACTATGGGGAAGTATTGGGGAAAAAAAAAACAGTAAGAATTAAAAATTACTGCAAAGGAGCTCTAAAGGGTTGAAGAATCGTTACAGGAAGAGTGTCAGTTTGAAAGACAAACACTTAAACCACATGATCATATCCTCTCATGCCAACCAGCTGCAGTGCTACTGAAGGTTGGGGTTTGAAAATTTTGAGAAATAATATGTGAGAGAGAGAGAGAGAGAGAGAGAGAGAGAGAGAGAAAGAGAGAGAAAGAGAGAAAGAGAGAGAGA
>JBBPCX010067585.1:2500-13092 GCA_037974365.1 Hydrocynus forskahlii | reverse complement strand
TGGGATGTGGCCAAAGGACGTCCACTTCTATGCCTTTCTGTGACTCTTCCAGTCTCTGTATCTCTGTTGCAACCTGCTGATGACGCTCTGTGACACTCTAAGCTCAGCGGCCACTTCCGTCTGAGAACATCCTGTTTGAAGGATACTGTTGATCAATTATTAGGTGTCGTCTTGGTCTCATGGTGTCAAAATGTGAACAGCATGATGAGGAGAATTGTTTGAACACTAATTCTGATTGAACCAGGACATTTATTGGTCGACTCATGGATCAAAACACTTGTTGTGAATTTTGCCGTTAAGCTCCGTGTCAGAGAACAGCAAGTAAAAAATAACTGAAACATCGAACAGTAGGACATGTGCATTTGAACGTTTAGGGAGGGTCACATTAAGTTCACCTGTGAAGGTTATAGTGCATTTTGGGTTCATCCTGCCATTTCACCCGAAAGCCAAATATCCCTAACTTTTTGTGAGTAGTGTGTATACATATATATGGTGGACTGCGTCCCCATACTTTTGTCCATATAGTGCGTGTTACAAAACAGTTGCGTAAGTGTCCTCAGGAGGGCGGTGGAGCGCATGGTGCTCGGATCCTGGGTCTGAGTAATGGCTGCTGTGGCGCTGGTGCAGGGGGCGAGCCGGGGGCTCGGACTGGAGTTCTGTAGACACATCTTATCACAGAGATCTGCTGCTGCTGTGATCGCCACATGCAGAGATCCAGCAGGGGCCGCGGCTCTGGCAGCCCTGGCCGCGCAGAGCCCGGGCCGGGTCACCGTGCTGCAGCTGGACGCGACCCGGGAGGAGCAGATCCGGAGCGCCGCGGAGGCTGTCAGAAACTCCTTCAACAAACTCGACCTGCTCATCAACACTGCAGCCCTTCTCCACCCGACCGGCAAAGGAGAGACCAGCTTACGGGACGTGTCTGCTCAGGTGAGGCTGAGAGACTGCTGAACTTCAACACACCCACCCACTGAATGCCAAATTCTGACCAAATTCTGAAGAACCCAAACTTTATGTAGGCTCTGGACACCTGTTTCACGTCTTTGAAACTTGTGTGATCATGGTGCACCCTCTAGAGAAGATACACATTTTGTTGTTAAGCAATTATTGATGTACTTTACTGTTCAAAGATTTTTACTCACCACATTTCATAATTCGAAGATCTCTGTTCTTGTTAAGCATCAGAAAGTTGTTGAGTAAACAACTGTAAATGAAAGTATGTCATAAAACCATTTTTGTTTATAGCATTGAAACAATATGTAACAGTGCATGTGTGACATCATGTTAACTGGTTGTGTGGTCAAATTCTAGACTGTCCTTTAACTTTAAATGCACTTGTTCACTGATTCATCACTTAATAACTCATCAAATATCTTAACAGTTGGCTGGTGATTCATATTATAATTATAATAGGGAGCTTTTTGTAGGTAAGTATGAATAAAAATGAGATTTTCTGGCTAATTAAAGTACTTAAATGGTGAACATACAGAAAATATATTTGTTACCAAACAATATCGAGTGGATATTAGTGAATATTAAGAGTAACATTTACATTAAGAGTTGTGGAACTGTTTTGTCTGGAGTGATGAAGCTCCATCCTTTGTAATGAGTTGAAGGGGTCGCCGGTACAACCCCCACTTTCTACCATTGTGTCCTTGAGCAAGACACTTAACCCTCAATGCCCCCTTTATAATCACCTGACCCCTCTAATACTGTCCTGGCTGAAGGCAAACAAATCCTCACAACAATATTCTAACAACGTTAAAAGAATTCAGAGAAGAGTAGAGGCTGTTACTGCAGTGCATTTGAACATGTCACTTGAAAATCACTCAAAGAAAGTGGGTCCAGTCTCCATGTTGTAACCTTTTAAACCTTATTTGTTGTTAAACCGACAGTTTATACAATGTAACTATTCCTCATTATTATAACTATTGATTTTTTTTATAAACACATTCTTCAATAAAGCATCTAAAAAAGTTATTTACAAATAAATGTTATATGAAACTATAAGAACCAAGGACATACTGATACGAAAAGGTGGGTGAACACTGCACTTAAGAGTGTCTGCAATTGAATAACAGTAGAATGTAAAACAACAGACTACAAACATGAACAAAACAACAACACAAAGTGTTCTGTTCTGCTAGAACTAAATGTTTTACACATTTTGATTTCAGGCTTCAACTCCTTGCCCATGTTTAGGTGCCTGTGTTTTACCCATCAGCAGGTGTAGTGTGGTTTCTCTCAGAATCAGAAAACTTTACTGATCCCGGAGGAAATGACTTACGTTACGACTGCACAGTCACACAGAGACACAGAGACAAGAACAATATAAATATAAAGTCAAAAATAAGAGTCATATTAAATACTATGGAGAAATACTCAGAATGCATGATGTTTTGGAGGGGTTTCTTGTGCAATTTATAGCATAAGCTATTAATGGATTTGCTATTAAATTATACGACTACAAGCAGGTTTCTAGTGGGGTATATTTCCTATTGACCCAAATATTTCAATCATATCTCATTGTCTGACCTTAAAATGCTTACTGTATGAAACTGTAAAGATGGGTTCTATAGAACAATGCATTTGATTTCCACCACACTATCTGCTAAAATAAGACTGCTAATATCTAGTGCTGTCTGTCATTACCTTTTTGGTTTGAACTTCTCTTTCTTACTGCAGGGGATCATCTCCACACTAGCCACCAACACGGTGGGCCCGGTGCTCATGGCAAAGTACTTTGCTCCTTTACTGCAGAGAGGGACTGGAGAGTTTGGCCGGAAGCCTGCTGAGAAAGCAAATCACCACAGCGGCATCCTGGTGAACATGACAGCTAGGGTTGGATCAATAGGAGACAATGGTAGGCTGTCCATCTACTACAAAGAGAGACTCACACTTAGCCTGAATATCTCTTCAACTGAAAATGAACTACAAAGTTAATGACACCATATTGTGAAAATGTCATCAAAGGGCCTATTACATGAAAAGGCAGATTTCTTTGCTAGATGTAAAAGACTTTAATGCTAGATATATTTAGACTTTTTTGCTAGATATAGAAAAGACTCTAGATATAAAAGACTTTCATGTAGCATGTAAAGACTGTTTAAAGTTTGAAAATGTGTCCAAATGCATATGGAATGTAAGCTGTTTTCAATTTGCTGTTTTTGTGACATCATAAAAACCAACACATTTACATGTATTCACATTAATCCCACAGTAGTTTAGCCTCGCCCAGACTAACTCCTCTCCTAATCCGGGTGATGGTCCCGCCTACATTTTGAATAAGGCGCAATACTGCTAGAACAATTGCAACCAAGGTCATTTACATAACAGACCTTAAAGGCGCAGTAAAGGCTTCTTTAAAATACCGCTATTTACAAGTGATCTGGAGTTTCTAGATCTTCTCATTTCTAGATCAGTCTAATCATGCATGTCCATTGCATAATGCATTATGTGAACTTTGTTAAATCCAGAGCCCTTGAATCGTTTACGCCACCTTCTGTCTGTGTGTCTAGCTCTAGGTGGCTGGTACAGCTACAGGATGTCTAAAGCTGCTCTGAACATGGCCACCAGGAATCTGTCCATAGAGCTGGGCCGCTCTCGGCCCAAAATAGTGTGCGTATCTCTGCACCCGGGAACGGTGAACACAGACCTCTCTCGCCCCTACCATAAGAATGTGCCCCCACACAAGCTGTTCAGCACACAGTATTCTGTACAGTGCCTCATGAAGATCATAGACAACCTCAGTATGGATCAAACTGGGAAGGCCTATGCCTGGGACGGCTCGGAGATTCCTTGGTGAACAGCTAAATTGATGAGAAATCAAGATGCGGTTGTTGTAGCATAGTTGCTAAAACCCCCACTCCGTGAGAGAGTAGGGTTCAGTTCCCTACTTTGGCGAAGTCAACATGCTACACCAACAAGAGTCCAGGGGATTTGCCAGCGTCTGTCTGAAAAACTCAGCTTTTTAAAAAATCCTACTTGTTACAACATGGAAGGGCAATTTGTTTTGAAACCCATTGTTTACTATTAGCGTTGGTTCTTTATAATCTTATTAATTTGAGCATTTTGGGAAAAATTCAAATGATACTTAATACTTCTCCAGTATCCATTTGCCTGGTTAAAGACAGCCCAGGCTAGATCTCATCTATTTAGGTGTCAGTGAAACCAGTTCTGTTACCATGAAAACAAATTGGGTGTAAACCATAGCAAGATGCCGTAATGCAACACATAACTGAACTTGTCGTATCTACTGTCACTCCCTCTCACACACGGTACACACTCAGGAAAAAACGTTGATACTTGATGTGTTTCAGTAACATTCAAACAATGCTTTTTTTGCTCTGCAAACAGAATTCCATCCATTTTTCATTATGTATGTACACGTCACTCATTAAAATGTGAACAAAGTCATTTAGAGTGGTTTGATGTGAAATGAATTGAAGAGAAATGAGGTCACAGTGTCTACAGTGCAAGAAGTAACCATTTTATTTTGTATGCAAAATGATCAGTCAGCCAATGAGTGTATTCTGAGTTACGTGTAATGTTAATAATGGTAAAATTAAAATAAAATGTGGGAAAAAAAATGTTTTTGTGTGCTATTTTATCATATGATGCCCTGGATGTACCTCTTTGCTCCGAATCTAAAATGAAAAATGTAACTTTCGCTACACCTGTTGTAAACATTTTTACACTTGCATTCTATGCTGCTGACGCCACAGTTTCTAGAATGATGTTCTCCAGTTTAAAAAACATTCTGATTATGGATTGTGGAGGTAGTCTGAAGTACAGACCGCTTTGGGATGGATTTTTGGTGGCAGGCTGTTATTTTTTTTGTTGTTGCTGATAGCTTGTACGCTCAAAGGGAAGGCCAATAGCTGACATTACTGCTAAGAAGAAGAATATCTATGGCATAACTGTACTGTCTTCCCGTCATTACTGTGGAGAGCATTTATTACTTCAGCAACAGAAATGCCTCATCAGATGAGGACGAGCTAAAAGGTTAGAAAAGTAACTGTCTGGTTCTCTAGCTGCTGTATCTTAGTTTAGTCTCTTTTCTCGCTCTAAAACTTGTTTATGGTGTCCATTTTGTGCCAAATAGACAGAATATTCATAAATATAGAATCCTTACCATTTAATTTGGCAACGAAGTTAAGCTAACAGACATCTGTGGATTTGAGTAATGACACTGATGAGGAATGCATAACCAATATGATACACTAAAGTATAGGTCTTGTATAAAAGTAATAATATATGCATATATGATATACAGTCAGGAAGGCATTGAGGGATACAGTTCTGAGCTACAGAATAATGCATAACCTGACAAATAATTTATAAAACTCTAGTCTTAGGTCAGAGTGCTCCTTGAAGCTTTAATGGTAAAACACTTGAAGATTAAAGGTTCCCTCCTGCACAGCTTACCCAGTGTAAAAAAAACCCAGTGAGAGAATTTTAAGGAACCAATCAAGCTTCTTCTCTGGCATCACTCCAGAGGCCCCTTTTTGACATCTTTATTTTTAATAAGTAACCAAGCTTAGCATCTTAGCATACATGTGTTGACCTGTAAATGAACTTGAATGGTCCCTTTGCATGCAAATGGTCTCATTCGCCAACGCTGGCAAGGTCGAAATGTTGCCAAGTAACAGGAGTTAATGACTCATTTGAGGAGGTGGTAATGTCACGTTAACTGACTCTCAATTGTCTAAACCCACTGGTTACCCAGCTATTTACTGCAGATTAAATCTATTTCTGTTAACTCAGAAAAAACAAATCACCCTCCTACGACACAGGAGGGTGTACATTCAGTTACCATTTCATAACATGATCACAAATGGGGCAAACTGGAATAAAACAGAATAAAAAGACAAGCTGCCTTCGTGGTGTTTGTGGGTTTTTTTGGTTGTTTTATTTTGTTTCTTGTTTTAGTGAATGCAAAGTCACTGCTACGCTCTTTTCCCAGGGGCGCTCCGAGAGTGGACAGTCGTTTCGTCTTTACGGATTGCCCACTAGATGGCCTTAAGGCACTAACTGATATTTCTTTCATGTTGTCTATATAATCATCAGTACACTATAAAACAAGTGTCTGAGTTGGGTTTACAGCTATATGTTGCACATTTGAAATCGCTGACATGTTAAGTAAACATTTGGTGTAATTGGTCATTTGGTTTTAAATTTACTACATTTTTGCTTTCAGATCAAGATTTTACGGTCATCCAGAAAAATGTTTTATTGAGGCAAATCCATATATATATGTTGGATGGTAAAACACTACTAGAAGTTCATCAAAGGTAATTATTGCCGTTTTGTTTAAGCGTGAACGAGAGATTTGTTTTCTTTAAATTATTCAAGTTTTGTAAACACTGCAGCATTTCTCTTATTTTGATGGATTGGCATTTCCTTTAACATTCTGCTCTAAAGAACAATATTTTCTTTGGAAATTAGTAGAAATATTGTCAGCAGTTTTTGAAAACTAAGGTAAAGCTGTTCGGTTCAATACTTGCACCTATAAAATATAAAACCTGATACCTGATATATGTATGAGGTTTATTCTTAAACTAATTGGTTTCTGTGAGTGTGATATTCCAGAGATTTTCTGCCCCTTTCTCTTTGTCATTAACATAAAGCACGGTGTAAACTCAGCCTGCCTTTCACTGACACCTGAGAGCAAACGCACTGAAACTTCCCTTTGACCCTATTTAGCCAGCCACTACGCACCACCTTGTTCAATACTCTAGGAGGATCTACTAGATTAGGCAGATAGATAAACTTTGTATACATCCACTTTTCATTTTAGTATATGTTCTGTTCAGCACCTAGACTTACTCACGTCTCTCACTTTGACCTTCACGATTTTCCTCAGACCAGGAGGATTCTCAAAAGAACGTCAGGTCTTATGCTGATATAGCAAACTTCAGGTCCTACACTGATATGTGCTAAACATACTGGACTAATCGATGCATTATTTGTACTGATACTTTTTTATTTTACTTATCCACACATGGTATTTTATGTCTATAATTTTAGCAACCCTTTTATTTAAAGAGGAATTCCATTGATATCCCAGAATTGCTGCATAATTCGGGCATGAGGTGTTTTGATGTGAAATGGTTTATTGTAGAGGACCTTGCTGATTTGTTGTCAATGATGGTCACAAATATCTACAACAAAATACAGCCACACATCTTCTAAACTTCTATTTGTGTTGAAGATAACAACAGTGGTAAATCCTAGTGATCTACTTCTCCATAAATGTACTTTTAAAATACATTTTAGGCCCAAAACTAAAAGCATAAACCACTGTCTCAGGCTTTTTTGATGTATAACTTTCTGTGTGTTAACTTAGCGGCCTGAAAATATTTTGACATCTGGTTCAACGTGAACAGTTATGACCGAAAGAGGTTCTACAAAATGGCCCGTTTTACATTAAACCGTTGTGAATGGCTTCATTTACATCTTAACGATTTAACTGTGTAGACTTGTTTGGTGAAATTCTGCTAATGATGATTTTGCCACCTCTTTTGCAATTCTAGTGTTTTTTTCCCTCAAGGAGATTGCTCCAATTTTAATATCATGAGTGTAGTGAGTTATGTTCTTTCCTCTGTACACAGTGTCCCCAGGGCAGGTGACAGAATGGTGTGACAGAGTGGAACACATTATTCTCTAGGGCTGTGTTTTGTTTTGTTTTTTTTTCTGTGTGGGGCTGTGTGGTACACCAAATGGACAAAAGTATTGGGACGCCTGACCATTCTTGACCAACAGGCAATTTAATAATATTGCATTCAAATACATAGACTTTAATGTGGAGTTGCTCCCCCTCTTCCACTCCTCTTGAAAGGCTTTCCACAAGATTTTGGAGTTTCTGGGGGAATTTGTGCCCATTCATTCTGTAGATCATTTATGAGGTCAGACACTGATGTTGGACGAGAAGGTCTGGCTCGCAGTCTCCGTTCCAGTTCATCCCAAAGGTGCTGGATGGGGTTGAGGTCAGGGCTCCGTGCGGAACAGTCAAGTTCTTCCACACCGAACTCATCCAATCATGTCTTTATGGACCTTGGTATGTGGAAGCATTAAGATTTCCCTTCATTGGAAGTAAGGGACCATTCAATGATTAAGAGGTGCGTCCCAATACTTTTGTCCATGCAGTCTATGTGTGCTGAGCGCCGCCATTATCAGCGACTCAGTGACGTAAGAACACAGCCGTCAAGAGGGAGAGGGGGAGGGCGCTGCATAAGCGGACCTGGGTGAAGACAGGGGGAGACATGACCGACAGTGACCCGGTGCTGTAGCTGCTGAACAGTCCCCTTCACCTTCATCTGAACAGAAACACACCGGACCGGTTTATTGGGCTCGACAGCAAGGTTCAGGTTAGCTCCAGCACCGCGGGCAGCGCTGCCATTGACGCCGGCAAGCGTGCAGCTCGGCTCGCCTGCAATCTCGCCTCAAGTCGCTTGCATCTGGCTCCACTCTGCACATACACGACCCTGAACACATGGACAAGGCCAAATCGGTGATGGACCAGAAGGGCTCCTCCGGTCCCTGCTACACCAACGGCTTGCACAAGGCGTTCAGGACCCAGTTGAGCAATGGAGGTTCATACAGTCCTAGTCACAGTCCAGCCACCAGCAGCAGCAGTCATGACGGACACCGCCACCTCCACGACCCCCAGAGCAACGGCACCAACGGGTCCCCAGCCAAACGGTGCCGGCTACGGAGACGACTGGACTCTCTGAGGAAGAACAGACCACGTAAGTGGACCAGTATAAATACATTTGACGCTTTTTATTTCGTTTTTCTCCGTTCCACCTTAAATAGTGCAGCACTAACTCTATCTGGACAAAACATTTGGGACGCACCTCTTAATATTTAAAATTCAGGTGGTCCCTTACTCCCAGTGAAGGTATGTTGGAGTGTTAAGATCACCCAAGATATTTTGAACAATGCCACGCATTGCAACTTTGTGGACACAGTTTGGGAAAGGTAATTTTCTATTCCAGCCAGGCCCTCTCGTCCAACATCAGTGCCTGTCCTCAAAAATGCTCAACAGAATGTATGGGCGCAGATTTCCACAGAAACACTCCAAAATCTTGCGGAGGTCTTCGAGTGGAAGAGTGGAAGCTGTTATAGCTGCAAAGGTGGACCAACTCCGTATTAAAGTCTATGTATTTGAATGCAGTGTCATTAACGTCCCTGTTGGTGGAACGGTTAAGCGTCCCAATACTTTTGTCCATGTAGTGTAGTCGCTGTACTGTTTAAGGTAGAACGGAAAGTGAGTGGCGAGGAGCCTCAACTGTGTCTATAATACAGTTTATTGCATTGAATGTGTAGGTTAGGGACGGTTTTATAATAAGTCATTGAAGGGACATTATTAAACTGGTGACCAGTCATAAGTTAATAGTGTACCAACATTAACAGGGTTGCAATGTTGGATATCAACGTATGGGGTAAATGTGTGATCACTTTCATTCAAGTTTGTTTTGTAATGACCTTTTTCTTTCCTCCAGAGGTGTCAGGGGTGGAGAAAGTTGTTTGTGCTGTAAACTCGGTGTGTAGGAAAGTCTCTGTCCTCTTTTGTTTTTATGAAAGCTTTGAGATTTCTGTCCGCGCTCTCTGATTGGTCGGCTCCCGGTCAGGAGGTGTCGTCATAATCGCTCCTCTTCGCCTTCAGCCAATCATGCTCGATTTCGCGCTATCGCTCCTCTTTGGCTTCAGCCAATCAGCGCTCGGCTTGGCTCAGTTAAAGGGCCCGCTGTGGACCTCCTCCAGAAAATGCAGCATATCTCCTCATTTTCTGCCCATTTCTCGTCCGTGCAAAACCAAACACTCCTCTAGACGAGCTGTAATGTTAGTTAAGGATCAGACTTCGTCGTGACACGGCACCGTTTTGCAGATCTGTGGTTTATTTTACAAAAGGCACTCAGCTTCTGGGTTCTGCTTGCACCTGAGCAGCAGCCTCTTCAGTCACAATGAAGCTGAAAAGTGTAAAGAAGCCAGGTAGGTTGACCTCCTCATGAATCACTCACTGTAATTTCGTTGTTAAAATGTTGGCAAGGTGGTGCTTCGAGCTGGTATTGCAAGATTTTTTTTCTTTCTTGCACTTCTGTTGTCACTTGGGGCGTCCCAAGCGGCAGCTGGTGGCACTGGCATGCCCAAACACTCCTAATCATTAGTGTCTATGAAAGAATAGTGGTTGCTTGTGTAGCAGTCTCTCAGCTAAGCCAGCTCTCCAGCATTCCACAGCACCCTCTCCTAACTTTATTGGCATGTGTGTGTGAGTGTGTGAGAATTGGCTTAGTATTATGCACCCCTTAGACTTGGGCCTGTGTATAAGTAACCAGAAAAAGACTAAAATGTCTTTTCTGTTCAGACTGAGCTGAGCTGCTTTATCTAAAATAACTTTTTCTCCACTTTTCAGTTCCGTACATGACTTGTCTCTTTCTCCATCTCCACGTCTAATCAGTCTTGGGTAGTTATTCATGGTTATAGATTAACTGGATGAAACCTTTAGCTGCAGCTACATGGATTGTCCTGTCACCAGCAAGACTGCCAGCTTGGTTGTGAAAACATCTGGTGACGAAAGCTCAGATGCCTCA
>JBBPCX010067583.1:0-13092 GCA_037974365.1 Hydrocynus forskahlii | reverse complement strand
GGGGGGGGTGTAGGGGGGCAGGTGTTCAACACAGTTTGGGGATTTCCCTGCTGGAACACATCTAGAACAACTTCTTTTAATTGCCCAGTTAAGTGTGTACCTTTGAGTAGGTAAAACTAGGACAGGCGCTTTCCATCCCCACATTTGATGTCAGAATATGGCTGTGAGCATTTCATCTCATAACCCAATGGCATTGGTCATGCTGGCCTCAGGTTCGTGTGTATCTGCTACAGAGTGTCTTATTCTGTTCGCAGTGTTTTTCAGTGGAGATACAACCACCTGTGTGTACAATTGTAGGCCTGTGTCAACAACAGGCGCAAATTACCGTCACTGAAATCCACTTGAGAACCGGATACTTTTTCGATTCATGGAAGCAAATGCATTTTTGCTGTGAGACAAAAAAAAAAAAAGAAATAATAGAAATACATCTAAGAAAATGCCTGTGTCAGTAAGCAAGGAGATGAGGGAGAGATCTTTATTTACCCAGTTAGCATTTTCATTAACAATTATTAACAAGTTTTCTTAGCATAAAACTGAACACCCTGTTTACGAGAACTGCACGGAAAACACATGAGGAGTTTCAGAGAGTGATAACATCCCATCCTGGGGGCTCGACTCAAACCAAACCAACCACTTACACCATAGCATTACACAAACAGCACAAGCTGTGTCATGTATTGCAGTTCTGAAGCTGACATCATCGGCATTATAAGGTACAGCTGCAGCAGGTCTTTTGCCTTGAATTCCCATGTTTGGAGTACAGAAAGATCAAAGCAGTTGTGTCTGTTTGTTGCTGATGGACAAACAGTGTTATCTGGAAGCATTTCTCACAGACTGAAAGCTCAAGGCAAAGAACCAGCATGTTTCGACACATTGAGGTTACTGCATTTCTTCTGTTTGTTGTTTGACGAGTCTCTGCAAATTTGCTCAACTTGCGGAAGGCTCATTCACGCTCTGCTGGCAGGTCTCGCCTGAGGTTTAAAAGAGATCATTTTGCCATATAAGTTGGAACAGAATGCATAAAAGTAGGAATAAAAGTTAGCACGATAAAGCCATGACGAACAGTAACTCAGTAATGGACAAAGTTGTTGTTTTTTTATCTTCCTAACCTAGTGCATCTACTTTGTTACCTTTTACTTTCTTGGCTTTAAAGGTTAAATCACAATTTTGGAGTTTTAATCGTTGTTATACCCCAGGATACATTAAAGAATTTTGCGTAGCAGAACCAGACAAAGACAAGGACAGTAAAAGACACCAGTCATTGAGCGCAGTATATAGATACAAGAAATTTTATCTGAAACGTGTCACAAAATGTACAGACGGAAAATAAGTGCAAAAGATAGGGACACCAAAGAAAAGAACTCAATATAACAAAATGTCTGTAAGTTTAACTTTGACTTTTTAGGTTTCCTAGCCTTACTCAAACAATCCTGCCAGCTACGCTGCTCCAACTATGAAAAAAAAAAAACCTACAGTGCAGGTTTCCGCCTTTAACCTAGCGTGTCTCACACCCAAACCTTCCTGTTCCACCATGTAAATATACTCAAGCTGACAAAAGGAGGTGGTATTTACAATAAAGCAGATAGGAACTATCAAGCGGAACAAAAAAAAAAATTTTTTATTAAACTAGGAGGAAGTGATTACTAACCTGGTCCCTACCTAAGAATATTTACAAAGTAGAGGAAAAGTTATTACAATGATACACGCGGCAACAACAAAACTACAGTAACACAGACCAAAGTTTTCCTAGGCGGTTCCAACCAGGCTGGAAAGCGGGAGCTTTGGCAGCTATCCAACAGTGGGAGGATCCACCAGTCCTCTTTCCGGAGTCCAGGTAATCACCTTGCCCGGAATCACAATCAAAATCAGAATCAGAACAAAAAAAACTTCACTGATCCTCGAGGAAATTCCGACTGCACAGACAAACAGACACAATATACAATACAGTATAAAGTCAAAATAAAACTCTCCAGAAAGTGCTCTGAAAATAACGATGAGCCACAGAGAGTGATAGGGAAGAGAACATACAATAGGGAATGAAAAAGACACCAGTTGGTATCCCAAAAAATTATAAAAACAACACATATCTAAATCAACTGACACATACCAAAGTTAATCAGCTCTCACATTTCAGAGACTGGAGATCTCAGCACTTATTTTCCCTGAACCAAATAACTCAAAGCCTAATGCTTAGCCAACAAGCTGAATCAAGTGTGTGCTTGACATGAAGCTAAGCAGATATTTGATTAACAAGGGCAGCCCTGAGGCCTGATGCCCGGAACTAACCTCCAAACATACAAGATTTTAGACTACCAGATAAATTGCCTTCATAGTGCCAGTGCCCACGCAGCCAAAGAGAAAGAATTTGCGTGGGTGTGTGCCTGTGCATGTGACAACAGGCTTTAAATGTGTGTGTCTCTGTTAGAAATCCCCAAGTGCAGGCCAAAAGGAAGAATGTTTTCAAACTGTGGGCAAAACATTCCCGTAATTCAAAGCTTATTGCCGCTCTTTAGAGTGAAAACTATTGAGGCCTTCTGCTGAGGACGTCTTCTTTCTGCTGTTTTGCTGATTCAATGCACCCCTAAAAAATGAAGGTTCCTGTATGGTTGTTAGTTCTAGGAAAAACCTTTTAAAGGAACTGTCCTTTGCAAGGGCTTTTTTTTAAGGAACCAAAATTGATTCTTGCATGACATCACTCCCGAGAGCCATTTTGGGACCTTTATTGTTTGGGAAAAGAATTGCACGCTGTTCAGCATGTGCACATGTGACAGTCAACAGTAATAGCAAAGTATTTGTCATCATACTCATTATGATTAAGTCACTAATCCTTATTTTTTTGTTATTCCTTCTTCCTTGAAAGTGGGTGTCAGTTGGTTTTGTTGCTTCCTGTTTGCCCTTATAAATGAAATGCATTGCTTTGTTGTTTTTCCTTAATCACAAGAATAATGAGGAAATAAAGTATTTCCCGCAACAGTGGAGAAAAGTCTCTGCTCAAACCTCAGATGAGACATATAAAGCTTTTACACCCAAAACATGAAAGTTAGTTATGATAATGATTCAAGATTCGAGATTCAAGATACAAGAGAGTTTATTGTCAGCCCAGCCACATACACAAGTACACAGAGGGTTGAAATAGCATTCTCTGAAGCAAACAGTGTAGGACAAAGACAGACAAAGTTAAACAAGGACAAGACAAAGAGCAAGACAACTGCTGCAACATCATATTACAGCATCTAGGCAAAAATTTCTAAGTACAAAGCAAAGACAGGCAGGTAGTGCAAATAAGTGAATATTCTGAGGTAGAGGAGGTTTTTGTTTTTATTTTTTTTAGCAGCCAGTTTTAATGCAGTTTTGGAAAGTGTCGGTGCAGTGAGTTTGGAATTTTGAAAGTGACCATGTGCATGTGTGAAAGTGTCATGTGCATATTAATATCAGTTTCTTTATGGGGTCAGACCCTGTTTCAGGAGGTGATGCAGCTGCAGAGGATGCTCTCAATGGTCCCCTGGTCGAAGGTGGTGAGGATGGGAGTTTGAGGGCAGGCCTTACGCAGTCTCCTCAGAAAGTGGAGGTGCTGTTGGGCTTTCTTGGTGATGGTGGTGGTGTTGAGTGTCCAGCTGAGGTCGTCCGTCACCTGCACACCCAGGAACTTCACACTGCTGACTTTCTCCACCGCTGAGTTGTTAATGTGAAGTGGGGTGTACGGGGCGGAGTTCCTCCTGAAGTCGATGACCATCTTCTTTGTCTCTTCGACGTTCAGGAACAGATTGTTGTCTCGACACCAAACCACCAGCTGTCTGACCTCCTCTCTGTACGTGGACTCGTCGTCAACCACTGTTGTGTCGTCTGCAAACTTGACACTGTGGTTTGTGCTGAATTGGGCAGCACAGTCATGCGTCAGCAGGGTGAACAGTAGTGGGCTGAGCACGCATCCTTGTAGCGATCCGGTGCTCAGGCTGACGGTCCTGGAGGTGTTAGTTCCAATACTAACAAACTGAGGCCTGTTAGTCAGGAAACCTAAGACCCAGTTACAGAGTGTGGTGTTCATGCACAGTAGGCTCAGTGTCCCCACCAGTTTCTGTGGAACAATGGTGTTAAATGCTGAGCTAAAGTCTATGAACAGCATTCTGACATGATAATAATAATAATAATGATAATAATAAAGAGGGATATTGTGCAGAATCCCTGCCTTTCACCTATTGACCCCAGGATAGACTCCGGGTACCCGCAACCCCAGTGAGGAATAAGAAAATGAGTGGGTGAGTAAGGGTTGTGCAGAATAAAATGCAAATCTCTATTGTTTAGTATGGTCTGTATGTGATGACCACAGGCTTTTCTGTTTTCAGCTGTTCTGGGAACTGTGTTAAGCGAGTTTTGATTATTTCACTGTGCAATAGTAAACAGGGATAATAGCCAATTAGATAAATATAACATATTTAAGACAGAAACTCCTGACAGTCTTACAAATGATTAAACTGAGCAAATGCAAGTATTTTTGTCCTCGCAGCACAGTCATTTAAATTGGCGATTTCACTGCAGCACTTATTGGCTGAACGTGTCCTGGAGTAAACTGAAGCCTATTTGTACTACTACACTGTCTTTGAACACTCTTATTGGTTAGGAAGATTAGCATGATCTGCTTAAAGGTCAGTGCACGCTGACTATAGTCACATTTGCTTCACATACAAGGGCACTTTACAGAGCGCCATAAAGCTTGCCCTTCAAAGCCAATTGTAAGTGCAATGAACAATCTCACTTATCCATACTGACTATTTTATTAGCACTTATGAATCATGAGTGTTCACATAACTTGGTGTCAAAGGCATTTTCACAGAGCATGTTACGTAGTGAAATATATTGATAATCATATATTTTCATTCAGTGCAACTTTATTATTAGCAATTTTCAGATTCAAAATACAATGTATTTGGAAGAAATAAAAAACCAAATGCATGCAAAAGCAATCATAATATCAACAAAAATATGCTACCAGTATTAACCACTCTTCAAATTCCAAAAAATAAATGTCCTATTATATCACTGTGCTCTCTAAACATCATCTATGGTACTCTTGAGCTGTTAAGCTGCAGCTGCTTATTGCTTTGTCTACTCTTATGAACAAAGCCTCTATCTGTGTATCTGTAGGGGGACAGACAGAGAAGATAGTGTCTGTTTGACCCAGTTTTGTGGGTAAACATCAATCCTCTCACCCATACATTCATCCATCCACACACAAGACCTAATAAGAAGCTCTTAATTACAGGAGACCAAGGATCTGAAGGCAAGCATGGCCATTAACCTGTCTGCAGAAAATCATTAATATATTCAAACATATTTCATAGCTGTGTCAAAGAAATCTCACCTAGACTTAACTAAACCTCTAAAATTTCCAGTAAAGGGCACAGTTCCATAATGTGTTCATCTCTAGTTTAAATGCAGACCTCGAAAAGAGGCTTAAGCAGTGACTAAGGTCACAAGCCCCAGTGAATGTAGTATATCATCATATCTGACCTCACAATTAGATAGGAGCTTTCAACAATCATTTAGACTAAAGAAACATGTAATTATGGTTGGACAACAAGCAAACTATGATTGTTAGCCTAGATCTGTGGAACCTGGGGTTCTAAATACAAAATCTGGCTGATGACAACATAAACAGATACTTATATCGATTTCCATAAGAAAAAAAAGGGCTGTTAAAACAACTTGGCAACACCATATTCTTTGTTGGTGATAACACCCAGGGTGCCACCCAGGTGTGTGACCTCACTGATCTTGTCTCATAGAACTGCTTCGTGCTCAGATTCTCAGACGCTATAGTCACCAAGCAAAAGCAGGCAAAAACAGCAACGCCACCCAAACAGAGAAGCCACACAAGCCTTATTGTGATAGAGACCTCATAGGCTGCTGGCTTTTAACACCAAGGAGATTAAAGACATCAGTTTTGATCCTGGTGTAGAGGCAGACAAACCCCCATTAAAGTTAAAGACACAATAATGACAGATTGCTTACAGGGTCCTCTGTATAGTGAAGAAAGGCACAGTGAAAAAAGGCACACTAGCAATACTGAAAGCATTAGCAGACAGCCATGAGCTCAAAAAATTTGTGGTCCTCTGTGTTTTCTTTCCATTTTAGTCCTTTTAGTTATTATACTTTATTACCTTTTAGTTTTTAGTTTTATGGCAACGTTTTTATTTGTTTTTACTAGTTTTATTGTTTAATGCTCTTATTTATTTTTATTTTGTTTTAATGAGGACTAGGGTAGCTAACTTAAGTATGTAGCATCTTGTTTTTTATAGTGTCTCATTTTGTGCAGCACTTTGGAAACTGTTTTAGTTGTTAAAATGTGCAATATAAATAAAGTTGGATTGGACTGGATTGGATGAGCTGATTGACAAAAGCTCCAAGGACTTCAGCATTAACCATCTGTAAACTTAACTGGCAGAGCATGCCATTTGTTCCTAAGTCACTAAAACAGTCACTAAAACAAATGCAACCATCCACTGGGGAAAAAAAAACAAACAAACACCTATTAAAATTCAATTTGTATTCCCACACTTTATATGTGATACAGCAAAAACCAGATGGTTGCAAACGATTTACTATTGTCTTTAAAGGCTCAGCAAGGAACTCATGTGACTAGTAGGCTGGCTTTACCTTCTCAGTAACAAAAATCACAGCTAGTAATGGAGCAGCGATAGCAATGTTTCAGCAGTCCCTGCCCAGGACTGAAACAACAGATATTTGAAGTTTAGTCCCTCTTGCATTCAAGTTACAGGTCAGGGGACTGCGATGTTTTGACATCTGATGGTGGTGGTGGTGGGGATGTCATGTCCAAATGACCCTCGTTCATGTTAATGCAGTTAACGGACTAAACATCCCATTCAACACATTCTCTCCCCAGGCATGCCTGGACCTGTGAGCTGTATGTTATGTCACACCAGCACGAGGTCATTCAATGGAAGAGTATGGGGCCTACTGGTACATGTCATTATTTCTCGAAATGCAAAAGTAAACAGAATTTACATTTTGTGTGTCAACAGAATTTACATTTTGTTACCTTGTTTTTATGTACAGTTTCACCCGTAAATGACTACCTGGTCATTAAAACAACTGTACCCAGAGTCAAAACATTTATTATCCTCACCAACAACACCCACCATGTTTATTACGAATATGTGGTAAACAGTTTAGGTTATTAGCCTGTGACTTTGGATTAGTTTGGGCTGGTTTAAAGTATGTGGTTTATACTGTATATACTAGCTTAGGGTTATGATCAGAAATAGTTTTATACTACACACAGAACTCCTATGACATGCTGGCAGGGCCAAAAAGCTGAGTGATGCTCTGTAAAGTTGACCTGCTCTTTGGCCATCCAGTGTTGAGCACAGTTCAGACTGACCTCAGTCTGTCAGCATGAATGTTAAACGTTTTCTATATGTAAAAAACAATGTAAAAAGAGGGAAAAGAGTGAAAACTGAAACAAATCAGGGACCAAAAGGAAAACAAAGACTTTCAGACCAAACGGTGAAATTGTCAGAAGTTCAATGAGTCATTTCCAAGAAAATGAGAATATAAAGCAAGTCCACACTGTTGTCTGCTTTGTGCATGTGTGTGTGTGTGTGTGTGTGTATCACACACTGAAAACATGATAAACTTTTCTTTTAACAAAACCACATTACAATAACTGGAATCCCTAGATATCCTTATAAATAAATAAAACTGACGCAGGCTCCCATTTATACTTCATGTTTTAAAGATCACCCAAGTGAGGAACTCTTAAGAGGTCATTCATGACTTCCTGTTTCACTGAGGTATAAACATGAAGTGAGATTACATTCCCTCTGAGGATTTCTCAATACAGTGTGTCAAGTACAGACTCTCTTTCTTGGCAAGAGGGCGGCGAGCAGGGGCGCAGCGGCAAGTGGCTCCTCTTTTCTGGTGCTACTTTTGTGTTTTTCGTATGTCCTCGCACACATGAACTACCAATGCAGTCGCCAGGAGTTACGGGACATAGGATATATATACACACATAAGTGCAATTTTTTATTTCATCTCAATAAGTGCTATACTTTTCTAACCTTGACTTGTTAATTGTGCATCATTGTTGTCTGTCCGCGACTTCATGTTTATTGTCTATACTATGTTTACTGTCTACACTGTTTACTGTCTGCTCTATGTTCACTGTCTGTACTTGTCTGCACCGTTAAGTAGCCCCTACAATTTCATTGTATGAGTAGCATCTTGCTTCAGTACAATGACAATAAAGGCATATCTATCTATCTATCTATCTAAGTTCCAGTTAAGAGTCCAGCCAGCCGAGGACGGAAGGATGCAGTCAGCCAATCTGCATTTATAACAGCTTGATGACATCACATTTCAGCTCGGCTGGGCTCGAGAGTCTTGACCAGTAGCTTGAGACCCTGCGTCTTCACTGTATTTGGTATTTACAGTTAAATAACGTACAATACCACAAACTGCCTGTGTTTGTTTTTATATTCATTATGTACCCTGTCGTCTTTCCCACTACGCTGTGCGAAACGCATCCCACCCCACCAGTGTTACAGCGTCCTTAATTCATGAATTTTATGAAGGAGGCAAAAGGACAAGGGCTGTAGCCATTACAGCCCTTGTCCTATTGCCTCCTTCATAAAATTCATGAATTAAGGACGCTTCCAGTTTGAACTATTCTTGGCTATATGTGAACTTTAACTTTGAACTGTACTAATAACTGATGTTATTTCACACATTCATGAAAACGAAAGAACAGAGAAAAACTCTCGCTGAGAAACTCCCCTAGTCGTTTATCCACATGAAGATCATGACAGGATTCAGAAAATGAAACTGCTGTAAGGAAATTATTATTAAAACAATCTTTGTACAAACAGGACTTCTGTGTGTTCTCTGTTTCAGTATATTGCTGTTTTTTTCCAGCTGGTGACCAGATGTCCTCAAATTATTATGTGCTTTTTAGGTTTGCTGTGAGTCTTTCCAGGTTAGAGTGATCTGTTAGGAAGTTAAAATAATGTTTTATGGGGATTCATCCATTTTGCCTTCAGCCCTGTTCAGTTTCCTAGTCCATGCTGGTGAAAATGATCCCCAAACCATGATGTCACCACGCTTCAGTGTGGGCATGGTGTTCTCAGTAGGATTAACAGTGCCATAAAAGGCAGTAGATTTATGTTGTCCCAACATACCTTTTTGCAAATTCCAACCAGGATTTTTTCACCAACAAGCTTCATCCAAGGCCCAGCTGTGGATTTCTCTAGCTTCTTCAGCATTGTGATACTGTTTGTTCCGTGGGATTTCAAGAAAAAGATGTGTTGATAAAGATTCCATGATACTTTAAAGTGAACTCCAGTCAAACTATTATGTGACTACTGATGAAACTAATGTCAGGGTTTCACAGCAACAGGTGTGAATACTTATGCAACTTCTACATTTTTATTTGCAAATAATTCTGGAACGTTATGAAGCATATTTATTCTCTTCCACTTCATAACAATGGGCACAATGATTCATTGAATAAAATCCCAGTTACCCCAATGTCAATTGCAAATTGTAATACAACTAATTCAAAAATTCAAAAACAATTTTTTTACAAGGGGAAGGGACTGTCTTCTTAAATAGAAATAAAAGTATTCTCATTGGAAAATATTCCATCAAGGACAAATCCACCTAAATGTTACCTGAGTACATGCATTAGAGTAAATACATGTCTAAAAACTAGTCACCATCACCTCTGACTGTATGACATACTGTCTATCACTAAAATGTACAAAAGTTCAATTGATAATCCAACTTCAATATGACTGCAGATGCTGCTTCAGGTATGCAGTGTACTTTTGCTCCTTTTTGTGCACATAGTCTTTCAAAGCATCAGCATATTCGAGCCACCTCTCTGGCTATACGTGTCTTTATAGCTTCATAAAATGAATCTCGTACTGATAAAATGGCCATACTGTGTGTGTCACAGCCTTTCTAATCTGCTGGTGATTTCTCTCTCAGTGACTGCTGACGTGGACACGGACAATCGCTTATGATCAGAGCTGTTCAAAGCACACTGTTCTGTGCAAGTAAGTATGTAATTTTTACTGAGAGAGGCAGTGCCCCTTTAGAAGCAACTGGTACCAATCATTTCAGCTGGTGTGCATTCGAACTGTCTAGACCAGAGGTCCCCAACCACCGGGCCGCGGACTGGTATCATTCTGTGAATCAGTTGGTACTGGCCACACGGAGAGACAGAATAAAGATATTTTATTGATTATTTTATTGAGTCTGAAAAATCTTTAATTTTGAAAAAACGGTCATTTATAACGGTACAAGAAAATTTAGCCCTTCAAGCTAGCATAAATTGGTAAAAAAACAAAAAAAACAAACGCACTTTGTTATCAGTTGTATCTATACCAGTCCATGAAAATATTGTTTGACATGAAACTGGTCCGTGGCGAAAAAAAGGTTGGGCTGCTGGTCTAGACTGTACATACTGTGAGTCAGACTTAAGAATTCATTTGTGTTTGTGTTTCGCTTTCATTTTGAATAGGTTTTGATTTTACAAAGTGTTACTTATCGTCATTGTCTTCTTCATGCACTTGCTACATCGTACAGTGTTTGTCATCCTTTTTATTTTACTTCCTTTTTTCCCACCAATTTTCTACATTTTTTATTTGCAAATAATTCTGGAACGTTATGAAGCATATTTTGTCATCCTTTTTATTTTACTTCCTTATTTTACTTTTCCCACCAATTTTGGTTGACATCATCATATGCTTAAACCTCATCAATACATGTGAAACTTGGCATGCTTGTAGACCCATAAGGCTGATACAGAACAAGAGATTTGTGACCGTAAGTGGGCATGCCCCTTCATGCTGGTACACCCTGAACTGGGGTAGGCACAAAGTCCTTTTTGGCAATATCCTGACAATCATTTTGTCAAAGCTCATTATATTTGAATGGCAGTTTGGTCTCTCAAAGATGCATAACCTGAGCTCGTTATGAGTCATGTGAACCAGAGACACCAAGTAAATAATGTCAATAATGGCATCTAGCCAATATCTTCAGACATAAAAGTTCAAATCTCATAATACTTGACATGCTTGCAAGACTACAACATTCTGTGGAAGCACACCAAATGTTGTACAATTTCCTCCATAATTAACTATAATTTCAATATCTCAAGAACCGCTTAAGCTAAACTTTTGAAATTTGGTATGCCATGCTACATTTGCTCACATCTCAAAGCTCCATTTGGTTCCCTCAACATAATAGCTTCCAACAGACAGTCAGAATTAGACAGTCAACACATGACATTTTTTTATATAAAGGTTCAAAATTAACACTCCTCAAATCGCTACCATATACTTTGGACATAAAACACATTTTGTGAAATTTTATCATCTACAGAGGACACTACATCAGATGCATTTTAATATCTCAAGAACTGCTTGAGCTAATTTATTTTAATTGCATGCTTGCACTTTGCATGACTTTTTAGTTGACTATAAATCCATGATTATTTATATATTACTACTATACTATTCTAATATGTATATTTTATATTGTATTGTGAACATTTCAAGTTTTGAAAGGTTTGTAGGCCTCAAATAAGGTCAAACAACTCGTTTTTTTAGGAAAAAAATATTATAGAGAGATTATTTTGACTGTAACACATACTAAGATGAAAAAATTAATACTGTTAATCACAGAGAACCTAATTTCAATGTTTACCAAGCACACTATTTTTAAACCATTTAAATTTTCATAAAAGTGGCACAAAATAACATCTGTCGTGTTCCCGGTCAAAAGTGACCGGTATGATTTATTTAGTAAAGACAAAAGACATATAAAAGGTATAAAAGGTGGTTGCTATGGTGTCGGAGAGGGTTCCTAAGTAGTTTTTAGGCAGTTGCTATGTGTGAGAGGTTGTTGCTAAGGAGTTTCTAGATGGTTGCTATGAGATAAAATGTGGTTGGTAAGGTTTTTCTAGGCAGTTGCTGTTGTGTAGGAGGTGGTTGCTAGGGAGTGTCTAAGCAGTTGCTATTGTGTAGGAGGTGGTTGCTAGGGAGTTGCCAGATGGTTGCTATGGTATAAAAGGTGGTTGGTATGGTGTAGGAGGTTGTTACTATGGAGTTTCCAAGTAGTTGCTATGATGTAGGATTGTTGCCTGAGGAGTTTCTATGTGGTTGCAAAGGAATACAAGATGGTTGCTCAGGTGAAGGAAGCGGTTGCTATGGAGATTCTAGGCGGCAGGCCCATCTCAAAATTTCTTCAGGAATTTAGCATTTTTATTTGAGTGAACTGTCAATGGGTGTGAATTGGAGATAGGTTCCTGTGGGGGGAAAGGGGACATAAGGTGTGTGTATTTGTGTTTACACTACCGGTCAAATGTATGGACACACCTTCTCATTCAACGATTTCCTTTGTTTTTATTATTGGCTACATTGTAGATTCATATTGAAAACATCACCTATTGCTCTGATGACGGCTTTGCACACTCTTGGCATTTTTTCAACCAGAATCATGAGGAATCGACCTGGAATGGTGTTTAATTAACAGGTGTTCTTCATCAAGATTCTTGCCTTCTTAGTGTTTGGGACCCTCAGTTGTGATGGTAGGTTTGGTACACAGTTGGTAATCCTATTCCACTACGGTTCTACTCCACATTATGGCAAGAACGACTGAGTAAAAAAAAAAAACAACAGTCCATCATTACCTTATTACAAAACATATTCTAGTTTGTTTAACTTGTTTTTTTGTTTACTGCATAGTTCCATGTGTTCCTTCATCATTTTGTTTTCAATATTAATCTACAATATATAAAATAATAAAAACAAAGAAAAAACATTGAATGAGAAGATGTGTCCAAACTTTTGACTGGTAGTGTATGTGTGTGCTCAAAGGCACCACGAGTGTTTAAGTTCAATAAAGCACACAAAATGTAATGAAAATGTTCAAATAATCTTTTAACTTTACAAAAAAAACGAAATTAACTGCATTTTCTAGAGAGAAAATTTGAAAATCAGACAGATTTGACTGGAACACAACAGGAAATAAATAATGCATTAACGAGATAATGTGTTAACGTGCTCAGCC
>JBBPCX010067582.1:0-13093 GCA_037974365.1 Hydrocynus forskahlii | reverse complement strand
CACACACACACACACACACACACACACACACACACACACACACACACACACACACACACACACACACACAGAAATGCAGACACCCACATATCAATACTCATGCACCCACCCTGACAGGTCACACGCACACACAGACACACAATCACACAGGCTGCTGTCATGCACAGGATGTTGGTTTTTACACACAGACAATGGAGTTTATTTTACTTTGATCTTTTTTTCATTTTTGTATGACTTAAAAAATCTCAGGATTACCTTTTTGGAGAGATATATTTTGTGTGTGTGTGTGTGTGTGTATATATATATATATATATACATGTTTATATTTATGTATAAAAATTCTTACTCTGCGGTTTTAAATGCCTTCTCAAAGTTGGCCCTGCGGTCGTATGGGTCTAGTGTACAGTAATCAAAGCCTTCAGGGAAAAACCTGTGCACCAGAGCACAGAACGCCAAGCCATCCGCCCAACTGGATGAAAAATTCTGGATGTCCACACCCTTTTTCAGAGAGAAAGACCATCCTTTACATTTTGCCATGTCGTTGTTAACATTTTAAACAATAAAAGTCATATACATGGTCTCAGACCCATTAATGAAGAATGTGAACTGAATATAATTCACTGCATAACTAACTATATAATAAATTATAATAGATGATTATGCACATATGTAGTTATGTAACATGCAAATAATTGTTATATGAATCAAATGTAAAGTTGCACAACATTAATGAACTTTACTGTTGAGGTGACCCCCCCACCCAAACACACACACACACCTCGTATGGCTCGGTCTTGGCTCTGCACCAGTCCAGCAGCATCTGTTTGACGTCTTTGGTGTTTGGAACACCAAGCGCTGAGCCATGGTGCACTTTGACCCCAACAGCTGGAGTACGGGCCGGGCTGCATGCAGGAAAAAGGATGGAAACAAGGATGCACAGTTTAGTCAAAAATACTGCACAGAGTGACTTAACCTTCCAGTTCCTAATGCATGTAGCGGTCAAAGCATACTACACTCAAACACAAACTCAAAACTCTGCTTTTCTCGTTAATGTGTCAGGTCAAGTCAAGCTTATTTCTATATACCCTTATTATAAACAAAGGTCAATAGAATATATTAAGTATAAAAATAGTATAAAAGAAATCCATAAAAGAAGTTTAAAAGTGTAAGTATCCATTTGTCATCCGTGAACACAGCACAGTATGAACAGTATGAAATTCTTTCTCTGTATTTAACCCATTCACCCAAGTGAAGCAACGAGCAACCAGGAACACAGTAACCCATTTACTGAGTGAAGCAGTAGGATGCCAAAAACGAGAGGCAAACGGAGAGCAGTGTTGGTCAAGGGTACTTCAGGGGTGCCACCAGCAGTCTTGGGATTTGAACCCACAACCTTCTGATTACAGGGGCAACTCCCTAACCACTAGGCTACCAACTGCTCCTATAATAAACAGTCTTTATTGCAGCTCTCACTACCGCTGATGCCAAGAGCCAGGGTTGGTAAGGTCCCTCCAAAATGTAACTTCAGTGGGTATTCCTTCTCGGATTGTATCCTGGAAAGCTGAAATTTCTAAGTGGATTGCACCACATCTGACTAGCCTCCATAAGACTAGTGTATTTCTCATATTTTCATACCTGTCGGAGAAAAACGGACAGTGTTTGATTCTATATTCTGTCTGTAACTGTAAACATTTGTGTGTGTGTGTGTGTGTGTGTGTGAGCACAGAAAAACACACAACAGAATTTTTCTGTTAGCATAGCTCATGATGCTGTAGTAAGCTAATGTAGCAAAAGTTTCAGTGCACAGGCTAAACAGAAAAAAGAAAATCTGAAGTTTGACTCTATAGGAGTAGTAATGTAAATGTAAGGGTGTTTTCACACTTGGTCCATTTCATCCTTTAAGATCAATTAGTCAGAATTTTTTGCAGATATGTGAACATGCCAACTGAACTCAGATCCCTCTGAAATGAACCGAACTGAGACCACATCGAGACTCATTACAATTTCAATTATATTATATCGGACAATCAAAAATGAGATGACAGGCAAAAGACAGTAAAGAAATAAATTAAAATAAATGCAAACTAATAAATAATAATAATTAAAAAATGAAAACCAAGTAAATAAATACATTAAAGGGACCTAGAGATTCTTGTCAAGATCAACTTTCTCTGCCAAGTTGTCGTTTCAGTGAAGAAAAATAGCATAGATCTTTGTGGAAAATGTAGAAGTTTGGTAGAGCTTTTAACCATCTATGTGTTTTTTTTACCTCTTATGTAAAAAAAATAATTCTCAAGAATGGGGAACGTGAAGAGACAGCGGCGGCAGGTTGGCTGAGGAACTGAAGTAAGAACAGAAAAAGAACTGAGACCCCATCTGAGCGGAAGTGGACCAGAAAGAGAACCGAGTCCCCTTTCAAATGAATTCACACTGTGAACAGAAAAAGAGCCGAGTTCCTTTTCTGTTGCTCCACTTTTTGAACCACTTCTAGAGGACAAAGTTTGGTTCCTTTGTAGAGGACTATATGTGAAAACACCCTAAGTGTAAAGATTTGTGTGTTTGTGTGTCAGTTCAGAATGCTACAAATCATATCATCCAATGAGTTAAGCTAGCTGTTTTTCTCAGACAGGTATAAACTAGAACTAGAACTATGGGTTTCTTTGATTCAGCTTTGGGTCAGTTCTTGTATTTAATTCTTTCATTGTTATTTTATTATTAGATCTTCTCCCTATGTCTATCATGCAGTGGAAAAACACCCTTAGAGAATCCAGAGGCCTTCAGAAAACTCTGAGTGGGAATCATAAACTATTCAAGAGAGCTGACTGCTTTTCTTGATTGCAGTGTTTCAGCCACTGTAAAACTCTCACCTGTCCTGGGCTTTTGGGGAAGAACCTGCTGATGATGGATTTGGAGACCTTGTCTGGGCTGCTCCTAATCAGGGTGAAGAAAACAAGATTGACCAGATCAATGAAACACAGAATGAAGATGGAATAAAGACATTTAGGAGGCAAAAGAGTGAATGAACAGGAGATTAATCGAGAGGTAAAGAAAGCCCACTCCTTTTCTGTGAACATTCAGAAGCAGAACAATAAGGCTGCAGTCAATTTTAAAGCTACATCACTTTCTCTTACATTTTTGGTCAAATTGGGAAAAAATATCTCTCTGGTCACACTCAGTTTGTACACATGAAAAAATCAGATCACCGTATTGCCACAGTTATCAGCGGTGTTCACCAGGGCTCTGTTTTAGGCCCCCTGCTATGTATTATTTACCTTCTGCATCTTGACCTCATCTTTGGGAAATCCAGCATTTAGTTCCACTGTTTCTATCCTTATATCCTTCAACCCTCTTCTCTCTCTGCCTGTTTTACTGGAAATTAAATCTTGGTTGTCTTTCAACTCCCTGAAACTTAACCAGGATAAAATTGAGGTTCTCTTCATATGTACTAAAGCTATTTTGGCCATACTTGACAATGTTACAGTTTCTCTCCCCTGGTTAAAAGTTTGGGTTTGATGTTACCTTACACTATGAACCCGCTAGTGGGAACACTGAGGTACTCTTGAGTAAGGTACTGTTCCCACATGCTGCTCCCCCATTGGTGGCAACCCACTGCTTCAGTTTGTGAATGGGTTAAATGCAGAGAAAGAATTTCACATTGATCACACTGTGTGCTGTGGTGTGGTGTGTTAATGCGTGACTATGAGGGGCCACTTTAATTTACATTACTTAATTATTGATTATTGTAACTCTATCCTCTCTCGTTTTCCTCAATAAACTTCAGGTGGTTCAGAGTACAGCTGACCATTTCATTACCAGAAACCCTTTAATAGAACATAGCACTCCTTCACCAACTTCTCTGTTTCCTGGTTAAAGACCATATTGACATATTGTCTTTCTGATCTGCACACGTTCTTGTACTCTCAGATCATCGTCTTCCATCAGTCTCACAATAGCTCCTGCCTATTTGGTTACCATGAGGTTCAAAGCCTTCTGCTTTGTTGCCCCTCTCGTTTGGACGGGACGGGATTCCGCACCGGCCCAAAATTACCATCGGCCCACCAGGCTGTCTGGCTGGGCCAGGTCCAGCACACACACCACTGTAAATACAAAGTGTCCAAAAGTATTCAGACACTTCTACTTATGAGTTCGCCACTTTAAGGAGCCCTTGTTGCTGACACAGGTGTACAGTTTGGCTTGTATTAGCAACAAGAGCTCCTTAAAGTGCTGAACACATAAGAAGAAGTGTCTGTATACTTTTGGACCTTTTGTATTTGCCGTGGTGTGTGTGTGGGGGTGTGGGGGGTGTGTGCGTGTGAGTGTGTTCAGTGTGTAGGAAACTCACTATGTGTCGGTTGCTGGGTTCTGCTAGGGGTATTGGTGGGTTTCTGGGTAGTGCTCTGTCCAGCTGGGCCGGGTCCAGCACACACACCCCGCTGACGCAGGTCCTGCTGACGCTCAGCCCGCTCACGATCCCTCTGCTCTGAGGTTCCAGACAGGAACAAACACACACGTCCGTGAGAGTGGGGCGCAATAAACAACATGTCACAACACACAAACCGTGCCTGATAAACAAACCTGTCAAGCTTACTGATCCTCTAAAACATGTCGCAACAAGATTTGGCCCTCAAGACTGAGAAACATCTACTGTTTCTGTTGTTAATGGCCATCATGCTGCCAGTAACCATTAAAATGCACATTAGGCCCCAGATAATACATGACCAGTGTGTGTGGAGTTGTTTTCCATTTTTGGTCAGTAGTTTCTTGCTTGCCAAGATTTGACCTGCAACTTACCCCGCTTTTTCTTCAGCAGTTCTCTCATGGCAGCACGAATCATTCTTCTTTCCTCAAAATCCACAGCCTTATCCAACTATCAGATATCACACACACACACACACACACACACACACATAAACCTCTTAACCTCTAATGATCTGTAAGTCAGTTCTCTCTCTCAGAACTCACACTTTAATTTAATTTTAGTTACTGAATAATTCATTGTGTGCCGATCCGATACTTAGTTTCAGTATTAGGACAAAATCGCTAAATGCTGAACTGCACTCTAATCAACGCACCGTAAAGAAAAACACACAGATGAGGACAGCAGTATCAGAGATGAGCAGCAGGCTGCATCCCTAAAGGAAACCCTGGTCACTACGTAGTGCACTTAAAATACAGACTCCTAACCATGTAAAACGTGACGAATAAAGAGCCGCTAGAGATTCAGCCATGTGTGTAGAATTGCAAGATGCAAGGGTGTCAAACTCCGGTCCTGGAGGGCCAGTGTCCAGCACAGTTTGATGGTTCTCCTACTCAAACACATTCACTAAACCAGGCTATTAACTGGTGAGGTGAACCAGATGTTTCACAAGTGGTATCATGACAACCCCAGCACATTAATGGCATTTGGCAGACACCCATATCCAGAGCGACTTACAGTCATTCGTTACAGGGACAGTCCCCCTGGAGCAACTGAGGGTTAAGTGTCTTGCTCAAGGACACAACGGTAGAAAGTGGGGGCTCGGACTTGCGACTCTGTGATCATCGGGTTCACAGGCAAGTGTTTTACTCACTAAGCTGCTGCCACCCACCCATTCAGTAATTACTGAAAAACTAATAGTAGATAGTAAATAATTCATTTTCATAGTAGATACAAAAAAAAAAATCGTAGTAAGTACTAAATAAGTCATAATAGATACTGAATAATTTAAAGTAAATTATTCATAGTTAGTCCAAAATAATTCATAGCAGGTACGAATAAATCCTAGTAAATACTGATTAATGCATAGGAGACACTGATTAGCAATCCTCCAGTTTAAGGGTTAATAAAGAGTTTATTTAAGTGTGATCTGATGTGTTCCAGCTTCACTGAGCTCATCTAAGTTTAAGGTGTGATAAATTGAAACACATTTTGACTTGACCTTTCTTTTCTTTGCACCACATTCACACACACACACACACACACACACACACACACACACACACACACACACTCACACTTTCTGTAACCAAACACTTGCCCCAAATTTTCAGTCCAAAAAAGGCACTGGCCTCTGCCTCGATGTGTGTGTGTATAAGGACGCTGGGTGATGTTAATGATGTTAACATACTGTTCTCTCTCTCACCATGTCATTCAGCTCTTGTTCGTCCTGTATGGCAGCAAGTTGTTCTGATGTAATCGAACCTGCGCCAGCCGTCTTTTCCACATTTTCATTCTCCATCCTTCCCTCCTTCTTGGTCCTGGACAGATGGGATCGGAAGAAGTTGGAATCAGAGTCACAATAGAATCAGAAAATGTTATTGATCCTGGAGGAAATTGCTTATATTACAACTGCACAGACACACAGAGGCACAAAGACAAATGCTGGGGAATTAACACTGTAGATAAATAACGTACAGTTAAGTGAATTACTAATAACACAAATGGTGGTTAGGAGTCTGTTATTGGTGTAATAGAGATCAGTTGAATATTGACAAATTGTGACATTTCATGGTAAGACTATTGCACATAATAATAATAATAATAATAATAATAATAATAATAATAATAATAAATATATTGCACATAGTGAAATGATTTAGCACCTGATAAAAAATTTCAGAAAATTGCACACGGTAGACTATGGTACAAAAAGGAGGAGGAAAGAGTGAGAAAAAAACAGAAGAAAGGGCAAAGGGAGGAGCAGAGAGCAAAAACAGAATTTAGGAAAGGCAAGATGGAAGGAGAAAAGAGATGTGTGGAGAAGAGATAAAAGAGAAATTAGAATTTTCTATTGCTTTTCAATGGAGTAAGGGAAAAAAGCCTTTTATTGGAGCAATGTGTTAATGCTTAAGTCAAGTTCACCAAAGTGCCTTCCTTAAGCTGAAGAGCAGCTTTTAAATAAACCATTAAAGCAAGTCTTGAAGCTCTTTTGGTCCAGAGAGGTTTAAAACTGACAGCTGACATCACAACAGGGTGGGAAATGGGAATGATCTGTACTCCTGAGTTGCTAAAGTCACGAATACTGCAACAAGGATTCATATTTATTTACAGTACTGTACAAAAGTCTTAGTCATCTATGCAAATTGTTTAAATCTGTTTTTCTCAGAGTGTGGTAAGATGCCTTTTTGCCAACAAAGTTAACATTAGAATACATGAAACAAAACAGAAAGCAGTAAAAAGTGTCAAGTTTTGTTTTATTTGTAAAAAAGTTGTTGATATTTTGAGAGCTGGTGAACACAGGTTCGGTTCCAGAGTCCTCCTCGGATCCTCAAGCCGTTGTTTGGATTTGTGAAACTTCGGCAGGAGCTCCTGATTTTATTTAATGAAGGACTCATTGAGTCAAACCAGGTTTCTGATGGAAACTACTAGTAATACAGGACTTCCACAAGGAACACACTGGTATACTGAAGAAAAAAATAACTATTCTAATAATGTTATTTGCATTTATTATTCTTTGTTTTATTTAGTAAATTTAGTAGTAGTCATGTGAAAAACACTCACTGCTCATCTAAATAGTTTTAAAATATTATTTTTGCAGGCGTCTAAGGCTTTTGTTCAGTTGTGCATACACTGAATTTGTATTATCATGTCAGGTCTTTTAGTCTCTAATATGTTAATAAGTAAACAGAACCATGTGTAGTCATATGTGAGCGACACATCTACACCTCAGGCTCTTTTCCAGAGGCCCAGTGAGTCCCAATCTGGCTGCTGAAGGACTTAAATGGAAAAGCACGTCTGTGTAAACGCCACTATCGCAGGCTGATTTTCGGGCTGAAATAAACCAGGGATCGGAGCCCATAACTCAAGTGTTTTGCCTGTAAAGATGGATGGAGCAGCAGCATAACACACTCTCTGAGTCACTGTGAGAGTCGGAGGATTCCAGAGTCACTGTAAACACACTGTAAAGTTATGTCTGTGTTTACAGTAGGCTTATGAAGCATTTGTAGCCTGTATAATTACCTAAACCAGCTACTGCTGACACTAAAAATAAAACATGGTTTTATTCTCTGGTAAGAAATAAAAAGTGCACATTGTTTGAGTATTTACTGTACAATATACCAACATGTATTGTATAATGTACACTGTATAGGTATATAATGTACGTTGCATACTGTCCCAGTATAGACTGTTTACTGTACAATATATTTTACTGAATACTGTGCCTATATATACTGTTTACTGTACACTGTATACAATACACTGTACCAGTATATACTGTATACCAAACAATGTACCTGTGTATACTGTATAATGTATATTGTACCAGTATATACTGTGTACTGCACACTGTACCAGTTTTATACTGTATACTACACACTGCAATAGTATATACTGTTTACTTTACACTAGACTAGTAAATACTGTATACAGCACACTGTACACCAGTATATACTGCAAAACGACACCCTTTACAAGTATATACTGCAAAGCTACACCCTGTACCAGTATATACTGTCTACCATTCAGTTCACCAATATATACCCTATATTGCACCATGCACTAGTATATACTGTATACTACACACTGTACCAGTATGTACTGTTTACTGTTCAGTTCACCAATATATACCCTATACTGCACCATGTACTAGTATATACTGTATACTACACACTGTACCAGTATATACTGTATACTACACACTGTACCAGTCTATACTGTATATGACACACTGTACTAGTATATACAGTATAATGCAGCACTGTACCGGTACATGTTACATATACTGCAATTCTGTATCAGGATATACTGCATTACTGGACACTCTACCATATGTTTACTGTATACTGTACCAGTATATACTGTATACTGGTCATATGTAATGCCAGTATAGACAAAATGTACTGACACATCAGGATGGTATAGATATAAATCTAAAAGTTCACAAATATCTATAATATCTATATACAAGAAATGCCAGAAGAGAAAAAGCAATTCTGATCTTTATGCCGAAAGATTCTAGTGGAATAGTGAAGAAAATTATGGCACTCACCTGGCTTGCTGCTGGTTTGTGTGAGTGTGTGTGTATGTTTGAATCCCAGACAAGGCTGTTTGAGAGCAAGAGAGTCCAGCTGTGTGAGCTGCACACACACACTTGACTCAAGTCAAACACTGAGAATTTTCTACTGTGGGACTTTTCAGAGCGATCAAGAAACCCCTCCCAGCCGGAACCTCCGCCAAGGCCAGCGAGGAAGAGGAGGATGAGGAAGAGAGGGAAGAAATGAGTGGTATGAGGGACGAGTGGAGTGTTTAGATCCAGCTGGGAGCAAGGGTTCTGTTCTCCCAAAAGAGAAAACATCTCTTCTAATGTCACATGATGAAACCTTTTTAATCTACACTCAAAAAAATGGTTCCACCAAGGGTTTCTTAAGGGAAGCCATAGAAGTACCTTTCCCAAAAGCACCAATATTATGAAGATCCTTTTAAAGCTTCACAAAATGTAAAGGTTCTTTATCACGTTAAGGGTTCTATCAAGAACCTTTACATAAATTAGGTTATTTAAGATTTTAAAAAGATTCTTCACATTCACATTTACTAAGATGGTTTTGTTAAGAAACAACCACTGAACAGCCCTTTAGGATAAATGGGTTTTTCGTGTAATTACTTAAAGAACACTTTGTGGCACCTCACTGTTAAAGGGCCCATAGCATGGAAAATCTGTCTGCTTTAATAAAAAAGTGGGATGTAATATGTTGAGTTTAAAAGTATGTCATTCACTTTCAAGTCCAAATGGTACAAATGGCTCATTTTGAAACAAATGATTTTGTGATGTCACAAAATCCATTACATTTATATACATCCCACTGCAGCACTTTAACCATGTTCATTCATGTCGAAGCTTTCAGGAGTGTTTCAATCTGGCCTGCTTTTTGAATGGGGCATAACACAGGGCAGCCAATCAGAAAAGAGGTGACTTGCATATGTCAGTCTTAAAGGCGCAGTAACAGAACTGTTCAGTTCAATTCTGAGGTATATAGAGTGGTGGGAAATGGTTATGTAGAAGTTAATTTTTTAAGAAGCGCTGATCTTTTTTGTGATATCATAAATATGGAGGAATCTGATCAAAGATCTATCCTGCTTTGTGAACAGCAGTGTGGTCTGAAACAGTTAAAGCTCAGGCCGATTTTAAATTTCTCAGTAAGTCATGCTGTGTCCTAAACCACATGCACAAGTCTGATGAAGAGCTGGATGTGGTCTGAGGAGGCTGAAAGAAGTTTCGATGGTATTTTTACAGAGACTATTTGGATTATTTGGGTTACTACTGAGTTCTAGTGTTTGTTAGCAGTATTAGCCTCACACCTAATACTGTGTCCTAAACTATGTCCCCAAGTCTGCTCCACCTTTATGAAGAGCTGGAAGTTTGAGGGTCCAGAGACATTTTGGGGATTGGTTTACAGAAACAGTAGGAAATGATGTTGGGAAATTATTTGGCCTAATGATGCACCTGCACAAAGAACAATACTGCATTGTGAACTATTTTTTTTTCAATTACAAATAAAACAACTCGTACACAAGCTGCACGACGGCAGGGCCGAAAGTGGGCCACTGCCAAGCTGACTGCATCACTACTTTCTGATTGGTCAAAATGTCATCACAACATGGAAAGAGGCCACTGATTTTTTACTGTCCGAACAAAAAAACAAGATACAAACTGACAACTTGGAAGTTGATGAAGTACAAGCGCTACTGTCTGTTGAGGCTGAAGATATATTTCAGTGGGAGTTTTCTTTGACACGCTGTGAGAAACTTGAAGGACATCACTAACAAGTTGGTTGGTTTCGGTTTTTATCACATGGCTAAAGAGTGCCAAGAAAACTCAAACATAACTAACTAAATAACAAAAGACCACAATAACAAAAGCAGCCCTGACAGAAAAACTTTCCGCTGGTTCGACTACATGGACGCGAGTTTGAGATGACCGCCCATAAACTGTGTGCAGAGAACTGAGTCAGAAACTCCGTTACCAGACCGAGATACATTGGAATGTCAAAAAGTGCAGCAACTTCTGTACCATCTCAATACAGTTTAGGCACAGAACGGTTCCCGTAGACCTGTGGAAAAGGGCCTGAAGAGTGCTGATGAGTGCTGACATCACAGAGAGGGAGAACAACTGGAGGCCTTTGGCTTCAACGCTGTCATCAAAATTAGTATTAAAACACTTGATAGGTTTAGTGTGCAGACACACAGGGTCGGTTTCCCAGACCGGGATTAATCTTACTCCTGGATTACGTAGTGCTGTGAATAGAGATTTTCCATTGAAAAGAATGGGTAGTCCTGTTTGGGAAACTGAAACACAGTGTGTTTAACCCGGTGTAAAGTCTCCTAGCAAAGTCTCAGTTTTAGTGGATGTACATAACGACAATGTAATTAGGCCATGTGGTCGAGGGAGGGGTAAATACTGAAGGCGAGAGAGAGAGTGAGAGAGAAAGAGAGAGAGAGGAAGAGAGGGAGAGAGGGAGAGAGAAACACTGCCTTATTAAGGCAAAGCAGGAAAAAACCTGGACTGGCTGTAGCTCTGCTGTTTACATGGCCACATCCTCTTCTGTTCCAGAGACAACACACACATACACACGCACACACACACCTGGCAGTCTCTGTCTGAAGCGTCAGGGCCTCAGTTTGAGTGAAGTTGGTTCATTCGGTCCTAAATGTTGCTTATCCATATAAATGTTCTTTAATTATTTGTATTTCTCCTTTAAAATATTCTTTTTGGGATTTTTGACTTCCTGAAGAAGGAAGATAACAAGTAAAATACATTTTTTTGGCCAAATATTATATACATAAAAAAATTTGTATAGATGTATCCATCTTAGTAAATACCCTCTTTTTGGTTTTCATGACTGACCTTTCCAAATATTTGGACAGCATTAAGTTTTGCTAAAAATACTCAGGCTGCTAATACTCAGCTAATAGTAACTTGTTCTGTAATTTGTATTTGTTATTTTGTCCGATGGTAATAATAATAATAATAATAATAATAATAATAAAAACCCAAAAATATGTGTCTATCCAGTTTGGCCTGGCCTAAACACTGGATGGGATAAACCTTATATAGACTAATTTTATTTTACATGTAAATTAAATAATTTTTTATGACAAAAAAATGAAATATTTCTTGATTCTACACAGTAGAGATCAGGCTGAAGATTTTCTATCTGACTGAATGTGTGGTGATCCAGAGAATGTGCCTTTAATCTTTTCGATCAGTTTAGACCGTCACTCTCGTTTGCACCATCACCAGCATCTTCTTAAACACAGCCGGGTTCACGCTAAGCACGTAAATCCTATACAAATAAAATACATTAATGAGGTCAACACTTAGGTTGCACAATATATTGTCTGCTAATTATTATCGTAAAATCTGTCTCTGCAATACTGATATCACAGAAGGCTGCAATATGCAAATGGGCCTCTAACCAATTACAGTGTTTCTAACGGAGTGACCAATCACAGCTCTAGAGTTACTGGCTATTCTGATGAATCGAGGCCTTCATGTACAAAAGCCTCATTTTAAATGTTAGTGTTGTGGAATCTGTGCATGAACGCTAAACTGTTGTAGCCAGAATATAGAGATATATTTAAATGTGTTGGCTTTGTGACATCACAAAAACTATGATTTGAAAACGGGCTGTTTTTGTAGCTTATTTTCCATATTTTCAAAATGTAAGGCTTTTTAATTCTAGAAAAGTGATGATTTGGGCCCTTGAATATATTGAAAGACATCACAGTCACAATATGCAGCAGTAAAATCGCAATACTGATATTCTGTGCAGCTCTAGCACACAGTATTAACTAGGCTTTGTTTCAGGGCAGCTGCTTTGTAAAATATACCACCCACTGGGCGTAGGACAGTAAAACAATGTAGTGACCAAAATAATAATCGTAGTGATGTCTTATTTACTTTTAAAATGAAGCATAACTGATGCAAAAGATTAGATTTCATAGCTGGATTCTGTTTGCATGATTTACAGTCTGTCTGTAGGTTAGACAACTGTGTGGCCTTTTAAAACATAGTAATATTACACTGCAGAGCTGTAGAACACACACACACACACACACACACACACACACACACACGTACACACACACACACACACACACACACACACACACACA
>JBBPCX010067581.1:0-13096 GCA_037974365.1 Hydrocynus forskahlii | reverse complement strand
AACATTCTGGAGTATATTCAAATTGCTATTATAGAAACTTAAGCAGCAACTTTTCCAATTTCCAATATTTATGTGATATTTAACTTTTGGCCACGACTGTACTTTCAGATCCTCATGAAAGGTCTGGAGGTCGATATCTCACATCACTGTGGAGGAACTTTGGTCCACTCTTCTTTTAAAGCTGCCTAAATTCAGCTACGCTGCTGAGTTTTCAAGCACGAACTGCCTGTATAACGTCCTGCCACGTCATCTCGATGGGCTCCAACTCAGGACTTTGGTTAGGCAGCTCCAAAACCTTTATTTAGTTTTTTGTGTGCTTTTCGAGATTCTTTTCGAGTACTGAGTGATGACCAGACATTCTCCTGCAGAAGTTTCTGGTGGAGAGCAGAAATCAGAAGGGATGTAGAACATGAAATCTGATGATATCTGAACATTAAAAGAGAAACTTTAAATGAACAGATTGGCTAAAAGTCAAATTTTTGTCAAATCTTTTCTCAGAATGGAGTCCAAATTTGGCTGATTTAGTTTTGAATTGGAGCTGTGAGGAAAACTTCACTATCAAACTCCAGAAGTCAATGGTCACCCAAACCTGCCCAAATCTTTACGTACTGGACGTACTTGTCACTGGTTGTCTAATTTTCGACCACAAGGCCTGGTGTCATCTTTTACAACTCACACAAAGTTATACTGTGTCCTAAACCTTGTCCACATGTCTGCCCCACCTTAATGCAAAGCTGGATGCAGTTCAAGAGAAGTTTTAGTGTATTTTTGGTGACTACTGAGTCTCAGTATTCGTTAATGAATACTAAGACTGACACCTACTAAATGATGCAACATCTGGACACAAAAAGCATCTTTGTTGATTGAGTACATCTGGGTAAACATTTTTTTCTAAGACAGAAGAAAAGTCTCTTTTTTATCTACTTCATTAAGTAGATAAGATAAGAAAGAACTTTATTCATCCGGAGGGAAATTCTTTTGTCATAAACATGCTCAATGCAACAAGAGGAATAAAGATAAGAGGGGAAATAAATATATTAATAAATTAAATGAAATAGTAATAGTACAAATGGAACTAGACTGCATTTCTGCAGAGAAAATTCAAAGTGTGCTAGTATTAGCGTTATCATCACTGTTAGCATCAGCGTTTGTGTTAGCATTAACATTAGCATAGCATTAGCATTAACATTAGCATAGCATTAACGTCAGCATTAGCGTTACTGTTAACATTAGCGTTAGCATTAAGGTATGCATAGCATTAACATAACATTAGCACAGCACTAGCATTAACATAGCATTAGCATAGCGTTAGCATAGGGTTTGCATAAGGTGTGGTCACTGAACGGAGCCTGGAAGTTTCTTCTTCTGAAACTGCATTCATTACAAAGGGGTTAATAATGAATGGAAGTGAATGGGGGAAAAAAGGGATAAGCGAAAGACAAGGAAAAGACAAGTGCGGGACATAACCAACCGCATTTGTGTGTTGGGGAAGTTGGCCTGAGGTCTCATATAATAAGTTTCATAAGGTTGCGTCACTGTATGGTGCTTGAAAGTTTCTTCTTCTGACACTGCATTCATTTCAATGGGGTTAAAAATGAATCAGGAAAAAAGGGATGAACGAAAGAAAAGGAAAAGAGCGTTTGTGTGTTGGGGAAGTTGGCCTGAGGTATCACATGAAGTTTGGTGGGTTTTGGACGAAGCGTATCCGAGCAGGACTACCTGAAAGTTCAGGGTGCCAATACTTTTGCAAATTGTCTTCGCCGGAAAAACGGGAATAATGAACGAATGACAAGATGTATCAAAAAGCTGTGAACAAGCCCGTAATTCCAGATCGGGCCTGACGTTTCAGAGTTGGAATGGTGTCTCTATCTCGAAAGCCCTGGTAGGAGTAGCATGCCAAAAAATGGGTGAGCAGAATAATAATAAAGATAACTAGACTGCATAAGTGTTAGCATCACTGTTATCAATAACATTAATATAGCGTTAGCATTAGCATAGCATTAGTGTGTGTGTCCCATTACTTTTGTCCACATAGTTCGTATGACTGCTCTGTCCCAATACTTTTGTCCATATTTTTCAGTTTAAACAGGTGTGTCTGTGGGAGCGTGGCCTGAGGTCTCATATGAGGTTTCATAAGGTTTGGTCACTGTATAGAGCCTGGAAGTTTCTTCTTCTGAAACTGCATTCATTACAATGGGGTTAATAATGAATGGAAGTGAATGGGGGAAAAAAGGGATGAGCAAAAGACAAGGAAAAGATGAGTGTGGGTCATAACCGACTGCATTTGTGTGTCGGGGAAGCTGGCCTGAGGTCTCATATGAAGTTTCATGAGGTTTGGTCACTGTATGAAGCCTGAAAGTTTCTTCTTCTGAAACTGCGTTCATTTGAATGGGGTTAAAAGTGAATGGGGGAAAAAAGGGATGAGTGAAAGACAAGGAAAAGACGAGTGCGGGTCATAACCGACTGCATTTGTGTGTTGGGGAAGTTGGCCTGAGGTGTCATATGAAGTTTCATGTTTGGTCACTGAATGGAGCCTGAAAGTTTCTTCTGAAACTGCATTCATTTAAATGGGGTTAAAATTGAATGGAAGAAAATGGGGAAAAAAGGCATGAGCGAAAGAAAAGGAAAAGATGAGTGCAGGTCATCACCGACCGCGTTTGTGTGTCGGGGAAGTTGGTCTAAGGTATCACATCAAGTTTGGTGGGCTTCGGACAAAGCGTGTCCGAGCAGGACTATCTGAAAGTTCAGGGTGCCAATACTTTTGCAAAACGTTTTTGCCGGAAAATCGTGAATAACAAACAAACGACGAAACGTATCAAAAAGCTGTGAACAAGCCCGTAATTCCAGATCAGGCCCGATGTTTCAGAGTTGGAACAGTGTCTCTATCTGGAAAGCCCTGTGAGGAGTAACGTGCCAAAAAACGGGTGAGCGGAAGAGAGATAATAATAAAGATAACTAGACTGCATTTCCGCACAGAAATGCAAAGTGTGCTTGCTCAAATGCAGAACACAGCATTAGCATTAACATTAGCTTTAGTATCACTGTTAGCATTAGCATAGCATTAACATTAACACAGCATTAGCATAGCATTACCTTTAGCATTAGCTTAGCATTAATATAGCATTAGCATTAGCATTGCCATAGCATTACCATAGCATTAGTGTGTGTGTGTGTGTGTGTGTGTGTGTGAGAGAGTGTGTGTGTCCCAATACTTTTGTTCACATAGTTTTGCATGGCAGCCCTGTCCCAATACTTTTGGCCAATGGGGTTAGAAATGAATGGAAGTGAATGGGGGAAAAAAGGGCTGAGCAAAAGACAAGGAAAAGACGAGTGCGGGTCATAACTGACCGCGTTTGTGTGTCGAGGAAATTTGCCTGAGGTCTCTTATGAAGTTTCATAAGCTTTGGTCACTGTATGGAGCTTGAAAGTTTCTTCTTCTGAAACTGCATTCATTTCAATGGGGTAGCGTGCCAAAAAACGGGTGAACGGAAGAAAGATATAATAATAATAACTAGACTGCATTTCCGCAGAGAAAATGCAAAGTGTGCTTGCTCAAACTTAGCATTAGCATTAGCATAACATTAGTATAGCATTAGCGTTAGCATTAGCATTAGCGTTAGCACAGCATTAATGAGTGTGTGTGTGTCCCAATACTTTTTTCCACATAGTTTTGTATGACAGTTCTGTCCCAATACTTTTGGCCATATTGTTCAGTTTAAACAGATGTGTCTGCAAACAGAATAATAAGTAAACTATTACAAAAAACTAACAAGTAACTATAACAGAAATAATGAAATAACAGATTATTAATGCAAGTGGTTATTAAAGGGGACAGTGTTTGTGCCATGAAAAGATGATGAATGCAATAAAATGATATAGCAGCAGGTGATGAGGGGATGAGACAACATTCAATAACATATAGATAGATATGATAAAGAAATGACAGAACATCAAGAACTTTCCAGAAAAGAGTGGAGTATTGGAGTAGTCATTCCGGTCGGACAATTCCGGACAATTTCTGTGTAAAAATGGAAATGTTGCCCAATCGATGCTCTATTTGTTCAAAGGCATTTAATCTTCTAAAAATCTTTTAGTCCAGACCTCCAATTAAATGCCTGGGCCTATTGATTCTTCACTTAGAAGAAACATAATTAGAATGTCTTTTATTGTTTCTGGCACATAATGTAAAGTTTCTTGGCTTTGCTTCGGAGTAAGGGCCCTGAGGTGATGAGAGAGGTCCGTGTCCCACGTCAAAAGAACATCTAGATTTTTAATGAGAAATCAGAGCTGCTGGAGACACCAGCTCACGCAATCCTGAATCCGAATCTCATTCATATCCGAAGGACCTGAGGTAAGGAATTGATCTGGCTGCATGAAAAATGAAGCTGTTAGAGCATGGCTATGGCTCATGTCTCCAAACGCCACCCCAGGCAATTAGGCTGGGGCACCAGGTCATCATTTACCAGGAGCTGGTATTCTGCTAAGGTCCAGAAACCAATTGTACAGAGGGACTCTTTCAACTAGAAGTAACTCTCTGTGAAGGCTTGGTCTTGATGATGAATGGGCCTATACAGCAGCCTTCTCTTTCTTTATTGGGTAACTAATAAGAGAATGGAGCATCATCTAGGGTCTGGACTCTCTGAGGATGACCTTCTTTCCATTGGGTTTCAGGTAGTTTCAAGTAGGTGCTTTATTGTCTTTTCAGCCATATACACAGTACACAGTGAAATGAAACAACGTTCCTCCAGAAACAGAAACGCCACAAGTGTGGGCATGACAGGAATGTAAAAAAAACACAAGAGCAATTATTTACAATAATTTTACAGGGCGAGACAACATACAGTGCAGCCGTCAGGAGTGAGTACAGCATTATGACATGCTGTTTTCTAGCAGCGGAGTCATTAAAGAGTGCAAAACACTGCAAAGACTGAGGTAGACAGCAATAAATAATTGTGCATAAATAGCAAACTGCAGCAACCACATTAGGAAGAAATATACTGAATGTAACTGGAATGCATTTCCACAAGAAATGTGAAGTGTGATTGTGTGCCAGAGTTCCGCTGCTCAGATACCATCCATTGGAAGCAGTGTACCCAAACTTTTAACCTACTGGTAGATTTGAATGCAAAAGCTGTACTGCTGAGAGGACACGTCACACCACTGAGCCACTCTCAGTGTCCCTCGCTCTCTCTCTCTCTCTCTCTCTCTCTCCACATTAATTTTCAAAGAGCAGCTTTCAGACACTCTCCAAGAAGTGGAATGTACCCAAACTTTTGCACAGAGAGAGAGAGGGGCACCAATCATCGGCTTTTTGGCCAAAAAACATTCTGCCCACGTCTGAGGACAAGGCTTATTTTTAAACTAATGCCTTATTAATAACCAAAATTACTGTTACAAATGTTCATTACATCACATGTACTGAGGGTAAATACAGGCTTATTTTCTGACATGCATGCCTTCGAAATGGGTGGGAAAAAGTATGCTTAGCCACGAAAGAGATTAAAACAGAAATGTGTTTGAAAACAAAAATGTGTTTGAACCAAAAATGGCTGGCACACTTAAACTAATCAAACGAAAGACCTGAAGTTGGATAGCAGCTTGCTGGCAATCCCTACTGAACCGCAGCTGCTGGCTGGAGGACAGTTACCATAAATATTATCTTTTCACACTGAATTAACACGAGTAAACCACCAGACGTCTGAAATATAGACTCTGGTGGTGGTGTCTTTATTTCTTTGAGCAGAGGAGCAGCAGTATGTTTGGATGCTCGAGTCCAGAGCGTGGAAACAGTCTCCTGGTTTGATCCGGAGTTACCACTCAGTCTATTCAACCTATGGAACTGCTGCTGTGTTTTGCTCTGTTTGGAACTGCAGAGGATTTCTATGGCTCTATATATAGAGTATATAGTTTACACCACTATCTCAAATTGCCTTGGTGCAGAAGTTGTGCCAAAATTCAGCTATTAAAATAAAAATGAAACTTATGAGGAGCAGTAGTGTGATTCCTGACACAATAGTAATAATACAAACAATAATAATAATAATAATAGTTAAGAAGAACAGTAGTGTGATTCCTGCCACAATAATAATAATAATAATAATAATAATAATAATAATAATAATTATAACAAAAGTTAAGAAGAACAATCATGTGATTGCTGCTACAATCAAAACTGGTAGTTACGGAGTGTATTTCCTTTGATTATACTGAACAGTTTTGTGTGTGTATGCCATGTGATTCAGAGAGAGAGAGAGAAAGAGAGAGATGTGTGTGATGTGTGATGTACAGTTTGTAATTAATTTCTGATTTAGGAATCTGATGATCTGAGGGAAGAAACTGTGCCATATTCTAATCATCTGATGTGGCACGATTTCCATGCCGTGCCAGGATGCGGCTACAGAGAATGCTCTCTCTAGTCCTTCTGTAGAATGTAGCGAGAACTGCGGTGTGCTCAGTGGTGGGTAATCACGGCATGTTCTCATGAGGTCTTTTGTTTTCTCCACAATTAAAAAAGGTTTGTTGGTTCTGCAGTCTGTTCACCAGTTTCTGATCAAACCCACCATGCTCATGTCATCAGCGAACTTGATGATGTGCACATTTGTCTAGCCCGACTAATCACCATGGGACCCCAGGTCACCTCGCAGGCCTGCAATACCTGGGGCTCCCGGGCCTGCAATACAAAATACCCTTCGACTGGTTCGCAGTTCACAACTCTGCACGTGCTCCTCCCCCAGCCAAGGGCAACTGCTGTTTAAAGCTCCGGTGGAGATTGTTGTTCCTGTTCCTGTTGTTTATGGACTACAGACTCTCAGGTACTCTTCCAACAAAATGCATCTCTATGGACATTTAGTGGTACCAACTGTAGATGACCTAAGCTTGTAGATGGCCTAAGCTTGTTTAATAAGCTTGTTCATGAAGGCCTTCTCTTGTTATTTATCCCCATGTTAGGGCATGGACGACTTCAGATTTTTTCAGGTCGACTTATCCGTCAACAAAGTCATAGTCGAAGTTGACTGGTCGTTGATGTCACACAGACGCAGCGGAGGAACACAAGTGTCCAACATTGAACAACTTTTATTAAATTTCTCTGTAACATTAACAGTCAACATGACAATTACACAAAACAAAACAGAGGCTGATACCTTGAATTTTTCTGGTAAATTTAAGTGCACAACAGAAAGTGGGAACAGTTTAAGCTGCGGCGCCACTCAGCGTCCTCTGGACTGGACGACTCTCTGCAGTGCTAGCGTTAGCCATGTTAGCTAGCGGTGCCGTTTCAGATGCCGTGCAGAACACCGGTACTGTTACTGTACTTTAACACGGACTTGCAGGTTGTGCAGGTCTCCGTGCTGTTTGTGTGTCTAGAGTGAAGGATCTCACACATGTGATCTCCTCACCTGCTGCCGTGTCTCTCGTCTTGTTGTGGTTTTGTGTTTAGATTCCCCTCGTGCCAATGGTACCGCCCTTTTTAAGAAGGGACTATAATGATTGGTTAAGTCATGAAATGTGTGTCAGCGTCAGCCAGTCAGAGGCAGAGATTGTATTGTGTACACAAGCGCACGCACAGAGAAAGGAAAAAAAACACACAACTGTTAATGCCCTACCCCATATAGACTCTCTTTTCCAGTCAAGGGAGTTTTTCACCTTTGGTTTACTCACTAGGGGCTCAGGGAGCCTAGGGAAAATGTTGATGGTGTTGAAGCATGGTGGTGCTCAGAGATCTTCCTGCTGATCTTCTGTGGGCTGATTCTAAGGAGAGCTTTCCTCACATCAGCCAGGATCTGACCTGGTTGATGGGGTGCGGGGTGGTTTTCCTGTGTGTAAAACTGTGTGTAAAAGTCATTCAGCATACCTGTACAGCTCTTCTTCTCTTGTGTGAAATATTCTGCTGTGTGAAAAAAATGTGCAATTTTGTGTTTTTTTCTGGTGCAACATGCGCAATTATTAGGGGTAAAATATTACTGTGAGCAACGTGCAGTTTGTCTTGTTACATTATTACAGTTTTGTCCATGCCTGCTGCTGGACACTCCAATGTGTATTTGCATATATATCCACAGTGTTCATACATACATATATATATATATTTCCACTATGTACACATACACATACATATATAGGTTATATATACACATATACACATACACTTGTCTATATTTTTTGTATTAGTTGTAAAGTGTACTCTTTATTTTATTTTGTGTCGTATAGCTTTTAATCTATTGTTTTGTTGCTCTCACCTTTGTTCTGTCCACTTTCTGCCGTAACAATGCAAATTTCCCACTTGTGGGACTAATAAAGGTTTACTTATCTATAAAGTTCGGACAGCACATTGTTAACATTAGCCTTGGGTCGAATGTGCGCTGCAACAATGAGCAAGGTGTTGAATTATCCCCAGTAAATAAAATGGTCTACGGTTAACGGTCACAAACTCCAGCAGTGGTGAGCAGTAGCCAGAGACCAACACCGCCTTCAGTCACCAGTCAGTGTTTATGTACACACACAAGCACCGTCCTTGAGTTTTACCAGACCAGGCTGCACCTCTGTCTGAGGGAAATGTTTAATGTTGCTAATCTGGATGTCCAGAACATTGTTGCTGAGCCATGTCTCTATAAAACCAAAATCACAGCAGTCTCTAAGCTCATGCTGGGTAGTTTGCTGGAGTTGGATGTCAGGTTTATTGTCCAGGGAGCAAACTTTGGCGAGCAGGATGGACAGGATAGCTGGCCAGCTAGTGTTAGCTTTTAGCCTAGCATGGACCCCTGCTGCATCATGCACTTCTGCTTCCTCGCGCACCGTTTGTATATCCCGTCCCCCGACCAGCAGCATCAGGTGACAGCTCAGTCTGACAGGCTGGTTCTTGAAGCAAGCTCAGGTCATGGAGCCTGGTAATTATATCGCATCACAGCTGAAATATAATGATAGTATAATATTGTTGCCTCTGAGGCACTTCCCACTCCTGGATTGTAGCATAAATGTGCTTTTTTAAAGCTGTTCTTGCTGTTGCCCTGACCCCACCACACTAACTAAATCCATATCTCCACAACAAGCTGACACATCTTTACTGAAGGACATTGCCACCAGTCTCCTTGTTTAAAATGCCACTGATAGTGTCTGTCCACTGGAACTGTCCAAAAGAATGTGACTCCACTGTGCATCCAGAAAGGAGTATAGGAGGCTAATTAAAACATTTTGAAGCACATTGATGGTGTTTATTGGCTTTAGAGAAGCAGCAGTTCTGTTGTGATAAAGCTGAATGCTGGGAATCGCCACTGGGGTTAGAAGCAGGTAGACTTGATTACAGATGTTTTCTGGATTGACACCTTAAAACAACAAAAACAAATGGCCAGCCAGCAAAAGTACACTTGCAAGTCCTTGTGTTGACTATAATTCACACTGAAGCTGCTTACAAGGCCACTTAGAGACCGTGGCAATATATTAATTGGTGGCTCCAAAACACAGAGAGGTTTATAAATGGCCGTTGTCTTGCGTCCAAAGACAGTGTCTGAAATGAAGGACTACCATCTCATGATGGGATATCTACTACGATCTACGTCTACCAGCCCACCTATAGGAACACAGCATGAAAAGATGCACGGATCATTGAGTGATCAGCGTTATTGTTTAGCACGGAGGGAGCACATGGACGACGCATTAAAGAAGTATTTTATTTGTATATAGACATGTCATTGTCACAAAGGCATACTGAAGTTCATCAGATCCGCATTGTTTGTTATAATATAATAAACTCATAACATTATAGGTGTCTTTAATCACGTGACAACAGGAAAGCCTGTTTAATTCTCAGGGATTAAAAAACAACCAAAAAACTGTATTTGATGAACAACCCCGAGATGAGATCAGGGATAATGATTACAGTACATGGGTCCTTTGAGAAGGCAGTGCAGACAGTTATGAATAAAACGTTAACTGTAAATAATGGTACATCATAAAAACAGCAGGTGTAAAAAGAGATCTCCTCGTGGACAGGAAATCACTCGGCTGAGGGCTTGCAGGCCAGGATGTAAAAGTAGCGGATCTGCATGGTGACCTCCGTTTCTGCAGACGCCACTTTCATCGTAGATAAGAGTCTTGATGCAGATGGAGAAACGGACAGAGAGAGAGAGAGAGAGAGAGAGAGAGAGAGAGAGGGAGAGAGAGTAAGGGGGGGTCATCATTTCTGATATGGTAGTTCTGAGAACAAAAACTGCATTTTTCAAGATTTTGCATCATTCTGCTGACCACTGGGTGACCACCAGGTAACAATGGCTTCTAACCACACTTGAACAAATAATTGCATTATAAGAAATGCATTGTACTTGTGTTATATTATAAAACATGGGTTTTACATGCTGCTACCTTTGTATGCAAAAGTTTGGGCACCCCTGCATGAACTGCATTCTAAGTGAAAATGAGAACACGCCCTGTAGAACAAGGGTGTCCATCTGCAGTCCTGGAGGATCAGCGTTCAGTACAGTTTGGTGATTTCCCTGCTCAAACACACCTGGTTCAACTCACATGTTAATTTCCAGGTTTGGTGAACGTGTTTGAGGAGGGGGATTACCAAACTGAGCTGGACTCCGGACCCCAAACTGAGCTGGACACTCCTGCTTTAGAGAGACTTATGCACATTTTAATGCAGTCTGTTTACTGTTTATATCCTGTAAAAATGATAAAGGATTAAATGTGGTCTGCCCAAAATTCATGGCAATTTTTTTGCCGAAATATGTTCCCGCTGAAGGAGGTTGTGCCTTTATTTTCATAAATAGGCAGAATGTGTATGCAACATAATGTCTGCAATCATTGGCTCAATCAGGGGTTCTACTGGAGTTAAGGAACCACTTTTAAAAATGCAGGTACCAGAAAGGGTTTTCTGTTTGATGCCATAGAAGACAGTGTAGCTCAGAGCTGCTAGGTGATCTTACTCCACCTCTGAATGCTGAACTAGAAGACAGGTAGAAGACTGACGCATTTTGTTGGGTTGGTGTGGAGAAAACGAGAAGCTCACCTCTGTGTGAAGTCCTGGGAGAGTTTGCAGGCCTCCTCTGGGTCTTTCTGCAAGAGCCGCTGGTAGGTGGAGAACGACTTCATCATACCAATGTACCTAGAGAGAGGGAGCTGCCGCCTTGCCAAGTAACTGGGCTCCCTAGAGAAGGACCAAACACAGAAACCCCCAGAGGTACCAGCATTAGACGCCTGCCTTTGAAATCAAAGCCCAATTATATGGCAGCCCCCTAATGGACTACAAAGGTACTGCACCTGGACCTCAACTAATCATCAGATATTAATTATTAAATATTTGCCTTTAAAAAAAGGAATTAAAACGAATGGGAAAAAATCCACAGGATTTCAATAGCATATTATTCTTTAGTTATTTGGACTATTTTTGATTTGGAACATATCTTTTAGCTTGTCACTGGGTAAAGTTATCTTTGATGAAACATCTCATTATTCATTTTTCACATTTATGGATTTGGAGTGTTTTTTCTGAAATAATCCATCTTAGTTCAGTGTGTTGTGATTAAATGTCTGGGTGGACCGCAAAGGATTTCACTCTTTAGGTGAAAGTGCCCATTCTGTCATATGTGAACACACCACAGCACACAGTGTGAACAGCACGCAATTCTTTCTCTGCATTTAAACCATTTAACCCATTCACCAAGTGAAGCAGCGGGCAGCCAGGAACACAGCGCCTGGGGAGCAGAGTGTGGGGACGGTATCTTGCTCAGGGTACCTCAGAGGTGCTTAGCAGTCTTGGGAATCAAACCTACGACTTCCTGATCACAGGGCAAGCACCCTAACCACTAGGCTGCCGTTTTTAGGAAAATTGTGGTGTACCATTCAAAAGTAATTATGCAGTTATGTATTTAATTACATAGTAAGTTATACATTCTGTTTACATTGACCTTCATCAGGCTCCTTCAGTGTCAAGAAATGATAAAAAGGCTAAAAGGCAAAAAACCCAAAACATATATATATGTCATGCATTTGAGATCCCTGTCCAAGTGAGGAACTGAACCCTGTTCTTCTGCATGGAGGACAGTGGTGTCACCCACTTCCCAACGGGATGACATTTTGTGTCATTTACAATCAGCTGTATTGCTGTGCAGAGATCATAGGGTCCCCAAACCTGGAGATGAAGAACTCTGCAGTGGGTTACTGTCAGCTGAGCAGTCTTTATAAAGCCCGGCATATGAGCATTATAACGCACAGCACTTCTCCTCCTACATGACCCGGATATAAGGACAAAATTATGGACAAAAATATTGGCACTATATGGACAAAAATATTGGGACACACCTGTTTTTCAGGGTTTGGGCTAGATCCCTTACTTCCAGTGAAGGTCAGTCTTAATGCTTCAGCAGACAAAGACATTCTGGACAACGGCACGCTTTGTGGACCCAGTTTGGGGAAGAATCTTTTCTATTCTAGCATGACTGTATCCCCGTGCACAAAGCGAGTGCCATAAATGAATGAATGGGCACAAATTCCCACAGAAAATCTTGTGGAAAGCCTTCCAAGACGAGTGGAAGCTGCTGTAGCTACAACTCCATATTAAGGTCTACGGATTTGAATGTAATGACATTAAAGTTCCTGCTAGTGTCATGGTCAGGCGTCCCAATACTTCTGTCCATATAATAATAATAATAATATTATCAATAGTAAAACAAAAACATGAGGGGAAGTTTTCTGGTCTTCAATTCTCTGAAACTAACGTGACAAAAATCCTCTGAGATGTTCTCACCATTCTTTGACTGGGTACTGCAGAGAGCGGTAGGTCTGTTCATACAGCACCTTGGAGCCGGAGCCAAGGTGGGGGTGTTGGTGGGATAGCAAACTGCTGTAAAACTGTAGAAACAGAAGGGGAAATGTGCTCGGTGTTCGCATGCTGAGTTTTATCAGCTCCGCCTATCTTGCACTTACACTCCCTGGCCATTTATCAGAAACACCTGCCATACAGATACATTGTAACAGTTACCAGTTACAGTTACTCATTACCATGGGGAACAGAGCTTCAGCCGCTCCGCTCCTCGGCTCTGGAACTCCCTTCCTCCTGTCATCAGGAACACTGAATCTCTTCCCTTATTTAAAGCTCAGCTCA
>JBBPCX010067580.1:0-13097 GCA_037974365.1 Hydrocynus forskahlii | reverse complement strand
CGGAGATTGTGATCCAGACCTTCTCGTCCAACATCAGTGTCTGACCTCATAAATGCTCTACAGAATGAATGGACACAGATTCCTACAGAAACTCCAAAATCTTGTGGAAAACCTTCCAAGAAGAGTGGAAGCTGTTATGGCTGCAAAGGTGGACCTACTCCATATTATAGTCTATGGATTTGAATGCACTGTCAGTAAAGTCCCTGTGGGTGGAATGGTCAGATGTCCCAATACTTGTGTCAGAATAAGGGTGGCGGTGTGTTCTTTTGAAATATCATACCTGGATTAGGCTCTAAAAACACTGATTTTACGTTCCAAGAGCACCTACGTATATTTCCTAAAATGCCTATTTTTATAGTGTGAACCCTAAATATTCCCCATAATATGCGCCCAAAACACTTTAATTTCATTTTAAACTATGGTTAATTCATTACCCTTAAAGAAAATGTAAAGGTAAACCCGTATCCGAACTGTACAGTTTACACTGAACTCCTGCAGTGCTAGAATGTAGATAGATGTAACCCCTGTATAGACTACTATAATTCATGCCCGCGCGTTTTCTTTGGTATGCGCTGCTGTTTTCTTTGGTATAAGCAGGTTAATACAGAATTAAATGAATTTACAGTAATAAAAATACAGGGCTTTAAGAAGAATAAAACGAAAAACACGAAAACACTCGTGACGCTCCACGGGGGGAATTCTGGACTGCAGCGTCACAGGGCAGCAGCCAATCAGCAGCAAGGAGAAATACATAACCTTCTCGGATTGGCTACTCTCAAACCTCCCGCCTCTGAGTACAGCTAACTGTGACGTCCATTCCCAAAAAGTCTTTAAGTTTAGCCTTAACGTAATGTTTTTCACTTCTGAGGCAGGCCCCAATTCTCTCTCATTGCCAGAAATGGGATGCTCACTGCCTATTTCATTCTGACAACAAATTAAGCAACTGATTATGTTTGTTAAGTGATTTGCAAACATTTAAAAAAAATATTTATAAAATCGCATGCGCATAGTCCTTATTAAAGGACCAAGTGACTCAATTTGACTAGGAAGATGTAAGACGTAATGCTGCTTGGGTATTAGATTAGTTTCAGTGAAAAGTTTTTTAAAACTGATACAAGTGTTGCTCAGTCATACTTCTGAGGTGTAATATGGTTTGTACAGAAATAATTGGAGCAAGAACTATCTGAATGATAGATCGCTCAAAAGGAAAGGTAGTATTTTCTAAAGAATGAACATTTGTACACAAGACTGTTTCAGTTTGTCATTAGCTGCCAAAGTGCTGATGCCAACAGGGCAAGGCTTATCCCGTATATTAAGAGGTGAGTAAGGAAAACTCTGAATTGCTGAATTCAACACATCTAGTTGTAAATGTTCATACAGAATAATGAGTTTTAATGCACGTTTAACCTCCATTGGAGCAACACCTTTAAAAAGGACAGGCATGATGTCCCGTGGAGTTTGTTTGCATAAGTCAAATGCATGTACATCAATCTGTCTGCTTCTTCTGTTAATTTCATAAGGTATCTGTGCTTGCTTTGTCTAATGTGCTTCTCTAGAGTTCTTTTAACAAACTTACTCTCCTCAAAATGTTTTTGCATATCCTAAAAGGTGCATTCACACTGTTTACACTTGCTATAGGCAAACCCAACACCTTCTTTTAAGGGGACATATTATACAAAACTCACTTTAAAAAAAAAACAAGTTATAATAGGTCTAGGGGGGTATACAAAACAGGTTCATGAAGTTCTTTGTACAAAATCACTCTCACATAAAGAGACCTCACCAGCTTAATTTTTCAGTTTTGGTCCCTTTCAAAACGACCCGTTTCAGGGCTCTGTCCCTTTTATGCAAATAAGCTGTTGCTGGCCATGCCCCACCCATCCCATGCTTAAACTGTACATTTAAATTCTGGATTTTACATTAGAATCCATGTCCTTAACACCAGTGAAAGTGTTTCTTTCTTTCTTTCCTTCCATCCCTTCAATCTGTGACAGTGGTCCTAGCCTGGCAATTTCAGGTTGGGTTATGGATGAGTGAATGCCAGCTTCTTCTCTTAATGATTACGAAAATCAGTGTAACCTGTGGTCGAGTGAAAAAACCAATGTGGTCGAGTGACGTTGGGTGTGGCGTCCATAGAGTTGGTCGCTACGGGAGTGGTACCCTCAGAAAAAATGGATACACCGAAACTTTCAGATCCTAGAACAGCTGATGATGGTGTCGTTCTCCGTCCTCTTGGAGCGCATCCAGTCATAAAATACAGAGGGTGGGTCCGTTTAATGTGGCGAAAATGAGTTGAAATCTTGTTCATAACCATCAATTCCACAGTAAACCCAAAAATCTGGGCTACGACCATGTACTACATTAATGTGGCTAAGGCGCACCTTTAGACTTAAAGCAACAAACACGAAACAGATCAGACACCTCCACGCTGCCATGATGCGTTTAATCGTCTGATGTTGAACTTGAGGGAAAAAAGGAACGTTATTTCCCCGCGTGATTCTATGCCTTTAGACCAAACCAATAATAGTCATTCCTGCCCAAATTTAACCAATCAGAGGCACAGTAGGGGTGGGACATTAAAAAAATGCCATTTGGGTGGGGAATTACATAAAACGGTTGTTATAAAACATTGACATTTTACATTGAACATTTTGAGCCACCGTTTTATATTAATTCTTGAATTTCTGTAACAAAAACATGTATTTTATATTTATATTCTCGTAATTCGCAAGAGGACTTCAGTTATCTAAATTGAAGCGCTTTACTTGGTCAACCTGAGGAGAATTTGAAAAAATCAGAACGGAGACAAGTTAAAGGTAAGTATCCAGCATTTTAAAAAAAATAATCAATCTTTAAGACCATACAAAATACGTTTGTTAAGTTCCATGATATTATCCTCCATTCGTTCATATAAAGAGATGCTAGCTTCCTAGCCAACCTTTGCCAAACTACCTTAAAACATGAATCTTCAAATACAGTGACTGGACTCAAATCAAACTTAGTCCTAAATATGACGAATTTTTACAATAATTAAATAACCCGACGTGACTGTTCAAGACTTGCGACTTTACTTTCTGGACTGATTTTATTGCAAGAAAAAGAACTTGCATCTTATCACTGGAAAAAGTCATTCCGTTTCTGCTAGCCTTGACCAGATTAATGCGGGTTTGTGAGATAAAACCTTAATCAAAAAATGAATTTTACAGTTGTGCGTGGCAAGTTGTACAATCCTAGCATTCAGAACTAAGTAGCATCATCGTGGCTTTACTTGCTTGCCACTGAAACTGCTAGTTGGCAGACTAAAGTATGCTGGTTATGGTGAACAATCTGGTTAAGCTCCCTCCCTCATTTGAAGTAGAGCCCTGCCTGGGGCTATTTTTTAATAGACCCGCTCCCGGAAAATGCATGTATAAATTTTTTAAAAATGTATGAAAATCTATTCATGAGGTAAAAATAAAGGATCCATTTTTTGTTAGTGGCGTGCACAGGCTCTTTCACAGAGGATGTGAAACACATAAGATCAAAGGTTAAATACGCTCGCTGCCCATTAACTGATATTTCACACGGTGCAATTAATTTATATGTATTGTATGTTTTATTTCAGTAGAACAAGAACAGAATAAATAAAAACAAATTCAGAGAATTTTGTAGATTAGCATTTTGCCACACTTTGCACAACACACAAAGGCAGGCTCTTTACCTTCCTCGTCTGTTACAAATGTAAAGTTTTTGCATATCTCCGATTTCCCAATCTTTAGTTTTATTTTATACTCTCCCTTCTTCAACTTCAGCTGCATCCCCCATCTTGCTAACAATGTTGGGTCTTTTTTATCCCGCCCGATTTGCGTTGGGTCCCGCTGGATCCCGCTCCCAATGCAGGGCTCTAATTTGAAGCACCGCGTCGCGGCCGCTCCTGTGTAGTTGTGTGGTAGTACTTTTTGGGATGCGTCCTTGTAAAGCCGAGACCGTCGCTTCAGAATTACAATGCAGTCAGTATTTCGTAAATTGCTCTGCCGAAATAAAACATAAAAATTTAAAACTTCACTAATTGACTTAACGCTGGTAATTCAAGTCCTAATATGGTCCTTTAAAATTAAATTGCTTCTAAATTGTGTGCACTGCACTATACAGGTAGGTTAAGGCTTATGTAGGAAAGTCGTTAATATTTATCAAATATATACATCAGCAAATATGTAGTTTAAGGTTCACTGTTTACATATTTTAAATAAAAACCCCGATATTTTTGTAGAACATACTGTATAAAGACAGATCATGTACACTATACAGAACACTACTATTCAAGATTCAAAACGTTTGTTATATGTTCAGTAGAAAGCGCATTTCTCTGTGCAATGACATTCTTTCTTTGCTATCCACACAAATGCCAAGGTTAGAGTTTTTATATAAAAAAATGTTAGTAAAGACTTAAGTGTAATGTGCAGATGATTAATTGTGCATTTGCAAATTGAAGGAAAAGTGCAAAAGGAGCTTAATGTACAAAAATGACTGTATGAGGTAGGTTAGCTGTTAAGGAGTGATGGCAGTGGGGAAGAAGGAGTTGTTGAGTGGGGAGGTTCTAGATTTCATACTTCTGAACCTTCATCCTGAGGGCAGGAGTGTGAACAGTCCGTGTTGGGGGTGTGTGGGGTCTTAGAGGATGGAGGCAGCTCTCCTCTGGACTCTGTGGTGGTAGATGCTCTGCAGAGAGGCAGTGGAGTCCTGATGATCTTCTCTGCAGCCGTTATCACTCTCTGCAGGCGTTTGCGGTCTGTAGTAGTGGTGCTGCCGTATCAGCAGTGATGCAGCTGGTCAGTGTGCTCTCCACAATGCAGCTGTAGAAGCTGCTGAGGATCTTGGCTGACATACCGAACCTCCTCGGCCTCCTCAGGAATTACAGCCGCTGTTGAGCCTTTTTGACCAGTTGTGTGCTGTTCAGTGTCCAGGAGAGGTCCTCACTGATGTGGACGCCCAGGTACTTAAAGCTGCTCATCCTTTTCTCTTCAAACTCCCAGATGAACAGTGGCCAATAGGTCTAAAGGTTTGTTATGTGTGCTGTTTACTGTTTTTTTTTTTGTATTACAAATAAATACTGATACTTGGTAAATATTTTTTTTCTATCACGTATAACCACTTTATCTCCAAGTTATATTTTGCAACCATAAAGCTAGTATCTTATTGTATTGTTAACGCAACTGTAAAAATTCAAAATAAAACTATCAATTTTGTTAATTTTACAGCCTCTAATATTGATGAGGGGGTTTTGAGAACCCTCAGCCGTGATAGCCTGAAGGATCTATTTCCTGGCCCTGAAAATGTTCTCAGGCGGAAGAAGCTATGCAATGTCATCAGTCCAGTGGTAAATATACAACATTCCAATGAAATATAAAAAAAATATATATATATACACACACACACACACACACACACACACATATACATACATACACAGTAAACCCCTACTTTTATGCAGATCAGGAGTCGTGGGATCAGTCCAACGCGGATTTTTTCGGAGAACCGAACTAATAATTTTTCCTTGAAACCCCCACACTAAAGCGGAAACTGCAGATATCCTCCGCATATTTTTTTACTTTTATGACGTAAGCACCTCGTCCGCCACGCCCCCTCGTCCCCTGCTGGGTTGCTAAGCACCGCACCCAAACAACCAACCTGCACGAGGACAAGGGGGCGTGGCGGACGAGGCCACAGCTTTTTTTCGTGGCAATATATACATTTTCATACATTTAAGTGCTAAATTATTAAGAAAAATACAAATGTCTAAATTTGAAACATAAATATTAACAAATTCAGCTACATTTCCACATAAAAAAATAACTATACATTTTTTGTGGAGAGAAACACAAAGCAAGGCGTCTTTGGATGGTGAAAGACTGCTGTACTAAGAAGCAGGAGGTTTGAAAGTAGCCAATCCGAGAACGCTATTTATTTCTCCTTGCTGCTGATTGGCTGCTGCCCTTTGACGCAGCTGCAGTCCAGAATTTCCCCCCTGGAGCATCTCCAGTGTTCTCATGTTTTTCCTTTTGTTCTTGAAGCCCTGTATTTTTATTACTGTAAATTAAATTCTTTTTTTTACTGTATTTACCTGCTTATACTGAAGAAAACAACAGCACATACCAAAGAACATGTGCAATAATTACAGTACAGTCTATACAGGTATAATATTGGCATTTACATTCTAGCACTGCGGGAGTTCAGTGTAAACTATACAGTACAAATACGGGTTAACCTTTACATTTTCTTTAAGGGTAATGTATTAAGAAGGGTAATGTATTAAGTTGAGTTTAAAATTAAATTAAAGTGTTTTGGGCACATATTTGGGGGCATATTTAAGGTTTACACTAAAATTAAAATAGGCATTTGTTTTACCACATTATAATAACACAGTTTTTCACTATATGCGGGTGCTCTTGAAATGTAATACATGCACTTGTCAATTTAGTATTCTACCTGAGCATGTAATTTGCAATTACATTCTGCAGTTGGCAATTCAATGTGCAAAGTTCCAATGCAATCCTTAGTTCATTTCAAAATGAAGAGATTGCATTGCATGTTTAGGAGAAAACCTCAATTGACAATTCCCAACTGTCAGACACTCATCAAGGCAGGGCTTCACTAATGACATCACTTCTTTGTTCAGAATCCATTAATCTGAGTGATTTGTTCATCAGTGGGACAAAAGTATTGGGACACACCTGTTTAAACTGACCAGTATGGACAAAAGTATTGGGACAGAGCTGTTTCTGGGTGGTTGCTAAGGTATGAAAGGGTTGCTGTGGTTTAGCAGATGGTTGCTATGGAGTTTCTAGGGTGTTTCTTGGTGGCAGGCCCATATCAAAATTTCCTCAGGCCACAGCTACGAGACTCGGTAGTCAATCTCAGGCCTTATCAGGCAGAAGGAGGCAAAAAGGGTCAGACGACTGCTGCATTTGAGCAAGCACACTTTGCATTTTCTCTGTGGAAATGTGGTCTAGTTTAGAGCAGTGATTCTCAAAGTGTGGGGCACAAGAGACCTGGGGGAAAGTCATACAGAACTAACGTTTAACATCCGGGGCATTTTCATGGAGGAACAAACAACCTGTTCATTCACGGCTGTCAGAGCCTTAGAGGGTAAAAATGGACAGATATTTAACTGGTACTAAAAGAAAAACAGGTGATGCTGTGTAGAGAAATGAGGTGTCAGTAACCAGCAAAAAAAATAATCAAAAGGAAAGGAAATATAACAAAGGGTAATGGCGACAGAAGTGCTTGTTGCAGCTATTTCTGCTTTAACGTGGCAATATGCAATGCAGTTCACTGAATTGTTTGTTTTTTATAAAAAATTAATTGCCATTTGAATTTTTGTGCTTATAATCTTCCATAATCCTGTGTAAAACCATTTTGCTGGATAGAACCAATGTGCAGATAAATCAGCTGTTAAGATGTTTTCTTAAAACACTTATAATCCATATTCAGCTGTATGTCCTTGTCATTTGATTGTAGCCAAAGGAGGATCCAACACTTTACTTGGAGAAACGGCCTCTCTCGACCCCAGTGTTAATCCTTGCTGTGGGAAATGGGAGCACTTTACCAAAGGACGATTTCTTTGACGGATTGTTAATGTTAATGGCATACTACTACACTTTGCACCTGACATACCCAAAATGTATTGCAACCCTTCAGAGGCGGATCTAGAAAAATATGTATTGTGGCAAGAGGGGGGACAGGAATTTTTGAAGATTGGCAACGTACGGCAGACGTATATATACTGAATTTAATCTTAGTTATTGGAGTCTGATGACAAATAGTATGTACACAATACAAAATGGCACGGGCTGCCATTTACAAACTCATACAGACAAACTTAATCTCATGCAATCAATGTCTTGCATTTGAGGTTTCATGTGAAACAGTTCATATAAGGAATAAGGAACTATACAATGTGATCTCACTTAATAGGAGATAGGAGTATGGTAACACTACTGTAGGGGGGCATTACCACAGGAAAGGCGTTCAGGTAAGACACAGGTGATGAGTGGCAGATGTGTGAGAGGGGAAGCAAACAGTTTTTGACTGTGTCTAAGTGGCAGCATTTGTACAAGAAGAAACTATCCAAAGAAAAACTTACCCATGAAGATCTATGGACTGAGCTGTACTAAGGTGAACACAAATACACTGTGGAAATAAATGGGTCACGGCACTCAAACAAGGTACTGGACATCGCTCTTACTGTCTACTAAGAACACACATTCTCAGATTTATACTGTATATGAAAAAGAAGAGATATTTAAAAAAACAGTAACACTGCTTCAAGTCCAGCAGGATTTAAACCATTTACACCAGTATCTCATTTTATACTTTTTTTATTTCACTTTAGGTTTTATTCAAGGTGATAACAGATTTTCTCAGTTGCCAAAACAAAGATGCAAATACAGAAATTTAAAGTGCAGATTCTGTTGAGATCATCATTTTAACATCTTTGTAAAGGCTCACCAGTGAGCAGAACATGAAGTGGTCATGCCTGTAACAGCTGAATGCAGTGATCTCCATGTTGCTCAGCAAAACACTTCACAAATTTATCTAGATCGAATGCTTTTGTGCGTTTTGATTCAATGCTGAGTACAGCCAAACTTGATGGTCTCTTTTCTGTCATAGTAGACCGCGAATAAGTCTTTATGAGGCTGAGAGATGAAAAACTTTGTACACAGGAAGCACTGCTCACCGGTAAAACAGCCGCTATTTTACAAAACCTGAACAACTCATAAAAAACATCCTGGTATGGGTCTAAAAACTGAGTGAACTCCATTAGAGCGCCAGGACTCTGCTTTACCCCCCTTTTTTTGTCTAGTACTCTCCTTGTCTGATGTAACTCGTGTTTGAGATCCTCAATATTTGAATCATAAGCTTCAGCCAACAACAAAACAGCCTCGATCTCTCAAAAAAGTTGGACTTGATGGATTTTGTGCCTGGACACCTGGCATAATGTTACAATTTGTGTTAGAAAATCTTCTTCCTATTCCTCCAATCATGTTATACAGAACTGGATAGTACACAGAGACACAAAAAGTGTGTTTTCTATCTCGAACTACATGCTGTCCCAAAGTGGAGTGGATGACAGTATCCTGAAGCACCTTTGATTTCTGTCTTGGCATCTTTGGTTTTTGGAGTTGTGTCGATGTTACTTCATTGACATAAATCAAGTGATTCACTCCACATTTCCTCAAAAGAGGATTGACTACGGTACCGGACCAGTGTCTCTCTTAAGTGCTTCAATAAGGTCAACAGTTTTAGCATCGTCCTCGGTTTTAGACTGGAGCATGTCTGATAAAAATTTGGAGTCACTTAGGACCTTTCTGAACAGAACAAAGAGATCCAGAAAAAGCCAGATCAATGTGAGCCAGTATCCCTCTTGCTTCAACAGCTCTTTGTGGATGGTTCTCAGATGCAATCTCTTGAAGCACCTGTGCTATTGCAGGCAACCTGTCCATAACATTGCGACATGCTATGTGCCTACAGTTGTTGGAGTTCCCTTGGTGCACCATCAAACATCTCCCGCTGCACTTCCAGCCATTTGTTATGTACTTAAGGGCCAGACATGAATACATAGTCATTCCAATGGTGAGAAGTTTCTTGCATCTGCCAAAATTTTTACAGCATCTACTATAACGAAGTTCAAGCAGTGTGCACACCTGCATGTGCCCCACGCATCACTGCGGTGCCATCGTAGCCCCGTCCTACGAGGTTTATCTTGTACTCCAGCCCATGCCTCTCAAGGAAGCATATAATCTTGTCACTTAAGCGGCAGCATCCAGGTGTTCTGCCACTTCAAACTCCAGAAAGCTTTCACGAACCACACTGTTGGAAAAATATCTCAGAACAAATGGCATTTGCTCTTTTTTCTGAACATTTTTAGTTTCATCAACAATAACTGAAAACCGCTTGCTCGTTTTAACTTCCTGGATGATTTCCTCTTTGACCATTGCGGCCAAGCACTCAAGTGTTTTATTCTGTATTGTTTTACTCATGTATTTTGCATTTTTAGCTTGTTGTGCCAGTCTTTTTTTAATGATGGGGTTATGGTTACCCAGCAAGTCTAACATAGACAGAAAAACACCTTTTTTTCTGAGTCGAGAGACTCCCTGTCATTGTTGCCCTTTTCCAGTAATGATAACCCTCAAATGAGACGAAAACAGTCCTTGGAGCATCAGGAAGGGAAAAATGCCTACAAGGAAAGCAGTACGCTGCATCTTTCGATTGTGAATATTAGAGCCAGGAATGACATTTGTACCAGTCACTGCGGAAACTTCTCCTGGCTCCTCCCAGGAGGGTCTTAGGGAAACGTTCGCACATTGGCTGCACTGGCACCTCACATTTGAACTAATTATACAATATAACAACCAGTAAAAACAATCAATTTTGAACTGTCAGTGATTTGTAACCATCAGACTGTGTTAACATTTACATTTTAGCCTGGGGGAGTATTTTTAGGTTCATTTGTTTCATTTTGGAATTTAATCTGAACAATAGATCTAAAATACATTGTACACAAAATATTAAAACTCTGTCACCATCACATCACACTGACAAGTGTCCCCAATTATTCATATTTAAGCAAACATGAATATTTATATTTATTTGAAGAAGTCTAAGCAATGTCTCTTAAATACCTTATAGCACCTTATAGCAAAATGTCCGCCTCTGTCATTTGTTGTTCTTGGCTCCCTCACTTCGCGCCACTCAGTTTTCCAAACCAACCACTCTCTGGCGTGATCTCGTGCTGCATTCAGCGCAGTCAGACATTGGAGATTCGCACTCGTAAATTTTCTTTTAATTCGTTGCTGCCAACTGGGGTGGCAGCAGGGGTGGCAAGGCTTTCTTTTAAGGTGGCATTTGCCACCCTCTGCCACCCCAGTAGATCTGGTTGTGATTTAATGTGGTTTTCTAGTTTTAAGAAATATACTCTAATATCAATTAGTATAATCTTAAATTTGGGTTTTAACATACCTATTTTTAAATGAACTGACTTGTTTCAGCATACTTATATTTCTCTAGGATTAAGTATAGTGATTAAGCGTCAATCATTTTTTGCAGTGTAGTCGAGAGTGTCTCTTCTCCTCCAGTTCCTTCTGGATCTTGTAGATCTTCTCTGCAAGGAAGTGGTAGTACTCATCCTGCAAACAAAACACAAAACAAAAAACAGAGGAATAAGTCACAGCGGACACCAGTAATGAAGCCTTCAGGTTTATCTGAACGGTGTGCATGTCCATCTCCTCACCCTGCTATTCGCAGACTCATACATGTCTCCCTCAACTTTCCGTGCATATGCCACCAGGTTCTCCATCCTCCGATCTTTCAGAGCTGCAGGATCTGGAGTAGGGAAGATGGCCTGCACTCTGTACAACACACACACACACACACACACACAAAAACACACACACAGCTTTTAAGCTGAACTGATAACAGAATACTAAGTGAGGAGGCCCAGAAAGAGCAGTGGGTGACATCAGAAGACTTGAACAGTAGATGTGTGCACTAACAGTTTGTGGACGAGGTGGTTCCGGAGGTCCTGAGTGACATGTTCGTGCCAAGCCTTTCTCACGCCACTGGCAGACAGAGGGGCCGCCGTGGGCACACTCCCTAGACCTCCTACCGCCGAACCATCTGACATCAGCTGACTGTGAGAGAGAGAGAGAGAGAGAGAGAGAGAGAGACAGAGAGAGAGACTGAAAAAGCAGATTCCAGACCATTTAAATGAAGAGAAGGGGCAAAACTAGAACCAGGCCTAAATTATTAGTCTTCACCTTGCCAAATAATACTGAATATGACAGACATATGTTCTCTGTACCGTTTAGACAATACACATGAGAAGGCATTAGGAAATCTCTCACTGACTACTGTTTTTACTGTATTGGGAAAACACTAAGCATATGGGTCGTAATTTAATAAAATAATCCAGAATTTTTAACCAGAATCTATAGATACTGCATTTTCTTTAATGACACCAATACTTTCAGTTAATAAGCTAAGCCTACTTTTTATGCGTTTATTTGCAAACTACTTCACAAGAAGATACAGCTAATATATAACACACTCAAATTACACATTATCTACCAACATGAGTGTGCTAGATTTGTTACAGGATTACATCAGATTGTAGCACTGTTTACTGATAGCAGCCTCATACCAACATGCATGGATTCAACGCATATATATATATATATATATATATATATATACATATATATATAATTTTTTTTTACTTTTGTATGTATGGTGCAAATTATTTATACTGTGTATGGTATCACATGGATGCATATAATATAAATTTTTATTCTGTGTTAACTCCAGTTTATTTGTCCAAACCCATTTCCTAATAGAATAAGCAGATTTCAGCACTGCGAAAGTATCATCATTGGAATGAAGTGTTCAGACCACAGTCTCTTACTTATTGGCATTGAGGGTGGATGGTAGGCCCGTATCTGGATGAAGCTTGGCCTGCTCCGACGTGGGCACCCCCATTGCCCCCCCACTCAGGTTCATCTGGTTAGCGCCTGCAGAAACACAGTTTTGCATTCAATTGGTATGACAAAGCACTGCCATAGCGACGAGGCCAGGCGAAAGACTAGTGATAGGTGATCGTTTCAACAGGTTTGTTTGAGTACACCCCCACTGCATGCATGTGTGCTTAAATAGTTTATGCAAACAGGCGCTCCGGTCACATTTACATATTCATTGTATTTAAAATACATAATACTGATTCGTATCAAAATAATGTAATCAGCTGAGACTTTATGATTCACTCAATCATAGTAAAAGTGCTCTGACATCAGAGATTGGATGTGAAAGCATAGTTGCGGCTGGTGAGGGGAGTGTGTGTGTGTGTGTGTGTGTGTGTGTGTGTGTGTAGCGTGTACCGAGTGCATTGAGAGGTCTCATCTGCTGCTGGTGCTGGGTCTGTGCAGGCTGCGCTGAAGGCTGTCCGGCTCCAGGCGTCTGCGCCGGTGTCTGTGTTTGTGTGGGGGCCTGGTTGCTGTAGGGGAGGCCGAGGGCTGCGTATGCTCGCTGCATAGAGCTGGGATCTATAGGGGTGGAAGTGTTGAGGG